>MU378639.1:0-11019 GCA_022495175.1 Hypoxylon argillaceum | reverse complement strand
TATTAAAATAAATATATAATTAATTTATATTTTATAATAATAGTAAAAATAAAGTTAATATATTTAAAATATAAAATTTAATTAATTTAATTAATGTTGATATAATTATAATATTTATAATTTTAAAACTTTTAATATTATTAAATCAAATTGTTATATTATTTAAAGTTTAATTTATTTATATAAAAAAGTTTTTTTATATAAAAGTTTTAATTTAAGCTTTTTTAATAATTAAAACTTTAGTTATATTAATATTTTATAAAATATTTTAATATTTTATATTATATTAATTGTTTAAATAAAAATTGTTTAATATTAACATTTAGTTTTAAATATATATGTTTTTTTTTATTATATAATAAAAATATATTAAATTTATTAAAAATTAAATCGTTTTATTTTTAATTTTAAAATTTAAATCGTTATTAAATTTATTATTATATAAAAAGTTTTTATTACTTTTATAATTTAATACAAATATATTATATTTTTTATATAATAAAATTTTTTACTTTAAAATATTATATATAATAAAATATTGTTTTTTTATTTTCAACTTTTTTTATTAGCTATAATTAATAAATTAACAACTAAGCTTTTTATAAATAAAACACTTTTTATTACTTCTGTTGTTTTTATTATACAATCGTTGTAGTTTTTAGTAAAAATTTTTTTTTAAACTATAATTATACAATTATTTCAAATATTTAATATTATACTATTTGTTAACAAAATAAATATTTATTATATAATAATAGTTTATTTTTCAATTAAAAAAAACTTGCAGCACTATTTACAAATTAAAAAATAATATTTTATATATAAGTTTTTAATTAATTAAAACAAATTTAAACTTAAATATATTAAAATATATTTATATAACTGTTATATAAAATAATATTTTTTTATAATAACTAAGTTTTAAAATATATTATATAAATTAAAACTTATTAATTATAATTTTTAATATTTTAAACATTGTTTTTATTAAATTGTTTTGTTTTATTTATATAAAAATAATTATAATTTAATTAATTTAATATTAACTATAATTAATTATTATATTAAAATAATTATTAAATATTATATAAATTTTGTTTTATTTATATATTAAACTAATATAATTGAAATAATATTGTTTAGCTTTTTTTTTTAATATAAAAAAAAATATTGTATAATATTGTTTTTTAATAATTTTAAATTAACAATATATTGAAATAAAAATTTAAGCTTTATTATATAATATATTATATAATTTATTACTATAATTTTAGTTAAATCGTTATATTTTAGTAAATATAATAAATTAAGCTGTTTTAATTAAACTATTATAAATAATTTAAATAAAAAAAAGTTTATACAACTGATTTTTATATATAAAAAAAAGTACAAAATATATAGTAAAAATTCTAAAAATAAATATAAGTTTTTAAATTTTTGTTTATATAATAGAAATAAACACTTGGTTATTTGTTTTAAATATTAAAATATATATTAATATTATTAGTTTTAATATAGCTAATTATAGTACTAAATAATCCATTTATATAATTCAAAGTTTTTATATATTTGCTAGTATAAATATTAAAACTGTTTATATAAATATATTATTATTTAATTTTTTATTATTATTACTAAATTTTTTAAATAAATATATAAATTTGTTATTATATATAGCTTTATATATTTTAATTTTTTTATTGTTTTTAGCTAATATAATAAAAATATATTTAAATATATAACTAATATTTATAAATATAAGTTTTATTTAATTTTTAAAGTTTATTATAAATATTTATATAAACTATTTGTTTTTAATTTTTAATTGTATATATTTTTTCAAACATTATATAAAATATATTAACATTTAAGTTAAAATAATTAAATTATTTAAGTTAATAATAATATTTTAATATTCAAAGTTAGTTTTATTTTTTTATTTAAAAATATTAATATTATTTTTTTTAGCTATATTTTTATACAAAAATAAGTTTAAGTTAAATTTTTTGTTTAAAAATTTAAAATAGTTATTTTAAGTTGCTACAGCTACTACTGCTATTGCTATTTATATTATTAATATTAACATAATTGTAAAAAGTAGTAAAAATAAAAGTAAAAAAATAAATAAACAAATAAAATAGTTAAAAAATTAAATATATAAAATAGCTTATAGTTTTGTTAATTTTTATATAAAAATAACTAAATATTATATAAAAAAAGTTTTTAATTTTACAATAGTTAAGTTTTTTCGTTTAATAGTTAATTCAACTTTTTTTTTACTAATTAATACAAATAATAGTTTACTTTTTATATAAAAAGTAAAAAATTTAGTACAAAAACTACTTTATAGCTAAACTTCGCTTTTTTATTTTATTAATTTATAATTGCATTTTGTAATTATTAATCAGTATTAATAGAACTTTTTATACATATATATACAAAAAAATTTGAAATAATTTATAAAGTTTAAAGTTTGTTTTTAAGTTTTAAAGTTCTATATTAATTCATATATATATATTTTACAAAAAGAAGTACAACTAAAAAAATCGTACACAAGTTATTTATATGTATGTGTATATAAGACCTATAGGTCCTGTAAATCCCAGTAGGTTCTTATATTTTTTATTTATTTAGTTACCTAATAAAAGTCCTGGTTAAAGACCTAGTTGTATATACCAAGTACGTATATACAAGTTTTGTCAAATCATTGGTTTAATAATAATATTAATTATTTAAAAATTATATAAAATTATAACTATTAATAAAACTTAATTAATTGTTTTAATTTATTAATTATAATATTTTTATTTAAACTTTTTATTAATTTTAATAATTTTATTAAATATAAACTAATAATATACTTTTTAAATTAAATAAATATTTTAATTAAAATAAAAAATATAAATTTATTTAAAAGTTTTTTTAATAATATTTTTGCTGTTTTTTTTAGCTTTTTATATTATATTAAAAAAAAAATTAAAATTTTTTATAAAAATAAAAAAGCTTTACTTTTTAAATATTATTTTTAATTATAATAAAAAATATTCTTTTTATTATATATTTATATTTATTTATAATTTTTAAAATAATATTTTAATTTATTACAAATATAATAATTAATATTATTTAAACTTTAATTTATTTTATATTTTTTTTGTTTTAATTATTTTTTATTACTTTTTAATTTAAAACTAAATATAACAAAAATATTTAAAATTAAATTAATAAATAAAACTTTTTATAACTAAAAATTTAATTGTTATAATAAAAAACTTAATTAATATAAATAATAAAAAAACTATTTATATAATTATATAATAAAAATATTTAAAAAAAATATTTAATTATTTTAATTTTAAAAAATAATAAATTAAAAAAAAACTAGTTTATTTTTAATTTTAACTTTTTTTTTTTTATTAGTTTTATTTTTTAAATTACAATTTTTATTTTTTTAGTTGCTTTATAATAAAATTAATTTTATTATTTAATTATTTTTTAAATTTAATAATAAATTTTTTTTGCTATAAAGTTATAAGTTTATTATTTATTATAATTTAATATTAAAACTAAATAGTTTAAAAAAATAATTAAATTATAAAAAATGTTAAAAAGTAATAGTTATATTAAAAAAACTATTAATTATATAAATTTTTATTATATATATATTATATAATTTTTATATTTTTTAATTTAATATTATAATAATTTAATTTAAATATTATAATAGTTTATTTTATTAATTTAAATTATAATTAATTATAAATTATAATATATAAAAAATTATAATTTATTTAAAAGCTATTTATAATATATTTTAATATAAACTTTTTAATATTTTTAAATAATTTATAAATAAAAGTTTTATTACTGTAGATTTTTTTCGTTTTTTTTACTTTTTTTATAAAAATATAGTACTTTTTAAAATATAATTTTATATTTTTAACAATGTTTTTTTTAAACTTTAATTTATATTTTTTAATAAAGTTAATAAAAAATATTGTTGTTTAAAGTTGTTATAATTAAATATTAGTTTAAACTTTTATTTAGTTTTTAACTAAATGTTAATATTTTTAATATATTTATAAATAATTTTTATTTATTGTTTTAATTATATATAAATAAACAACTATTTAATTAAAAACTAAATAAAAATTTTGTTAAGATTCAAAAGCTAAAATTTAAAAAAGTACTAGTATATTTGTATATACTTTTTTTACACATGTTTTAAAAAAGATTTTTTTTTTTTTTAAGCTTTAGTTTTATATAATATATACTATTAGCTGTATATTACTTATTATATTATACCTAATTTATAGTTTATTTTACTTTGTAACAATTTTAAAGCTTTTATTTAAAGTTATTTGTAATACAAAATAGTACTTCAACGTTTTGAAAAGTTTGTTGCATTTATAAACATAACAAAGTTGAATATTATCTGAGATAATAATAAAAACACTTCAAACTAGCCTTAATTTTAGATTTTTTTTAAAAAAGCTTAATTTTTTGCTTCTGCTACTACTTTTGAACTACTAATTAATATATTAGCTTTGCAAAAAGCTTTTGCAAAAATATAAACAAAAAATTATTAATTAAAACTTAAATAAAACAAACGAAATTAATATACTGCTAAATTATACAATTTTCGATTTAAAATTGTATTAAAAACAACTTTTAAAAAAAAAAAAAAAAAAACTAATAATTTTATCGACCACAAAAAACAGCAAAACTTTGAACGATTAGTTTTTTTTTATTAATGCTAAATTTTTAAAACATATTAATAACGCAGTTATAATGTTACTTTTGCACTTTTTAATAACAATAATATAATTAAGTTTTTTATATATACAAATTATTAACAAAAATATAATAAACTTAAATTAAATTATAATAATAATATAAACTTTAGTTAATTAATTAAATTTAAATATAAATTATTAATTTTAAACTTTATATATAACAAATAAACTAAATAAGTTAAAAAGTTAAAGTTTATATTTAATAGCTTTAAATGTAAATTTAATCGCTTAATAAGTAAAATTGTATATACAATTAACAAAATAAATCAAAATTGCAAAAATAAATATTAAAGCTTATTTAAAAAATTTTTAAAAACAAAACAGTTTTAATATTAACACAATTAAAATATGTTTTTAAAATAAATAAAAACTTTTATATAACAGTTAATACATTTAAAAATAAATATAAATGTATAGTTAAAATATGTTTATTAATTTTCAAATTAACATTTTAAGCAATTTAACTATTATTTAGTTCAAATTAAAAAGCAAAAATCGAAAAAAACTAACAATAAAAAAGCTATGCTTTTTTATCAAAAATTATTCAATTTATTAAAAAAAAAGATAATAAATTTCTGTAATTTTTTATTTACTATTTGAAAAAATATAGTTAATATAGCAATATACTAATAAAAATTAATAAACAAAAGTTAAAAAAAAACACAGTAACAACTAAGTTTATATATAAATTATAATTAAAATTGTTATAAACTTTATATAAAATTTCTATAATATTGTTACTTTTATTATAACTTTTTATAACTATAAAATTTATATATAGTTAATAAAAACTATTATAAAAATTATTGCTTTAAAAAGTTATAAAACTTTTAGTACTAAAATTTCCGATTTAAATTAACAAGTTATTAAACTTTAAAATATTAAACATATTGATTTAACAAACTAAAAAATAAATATAAAGCTAAAAAGCTACAAAAACTTTTAAAAAATAAGCTTAATTACTATTTAAATTTAAATCAACAACTATTAAAAAATTAAAACTTTGTTATTTGTTTTTTTTATAACAAAACAAGTTATTATATTAATTAATATTTTAATAAACAGTTTTAAAAATAAACTATTTAAAAAATTTAAACTATTAAAAAAAAATCTAATAATTTTTATTATTTAAAACAAACTGTTTTTTTTTATCGATTTATTTTAAAAAATTACAATAATTTTAATTTAAAAAACAAAAAATAAGCTTAAATTTTATAATAAAGTTTAAAAATAAATACTAGCTATTTGTTTTATTTTTTTAATGTTTTTATACTTTTTGTTTAATATATATACTTAGTTTAAATAAACTATTTTTAAAAACATATATTAATTTAAACTTTTATATTAAATATAATTATATTAATTATATTTTTGTTTTATATTATAAACTATAAAAAGCTTTTTATAAACTTTATAACTTATAAACTGTAAACTAAAAAGGTTTAAATATATACAAAGCTTATTAAGTTTTTTATAAATTGACCAATTAACAAAAAATTATTTATACAATTTGACATATATATACTACAATATTATATAATAATTAATTAAAAAAAAGTTTATTACTATTGTTTTAATTAACTTTAAAAAGCAAAAAAATCATATTAAATTTAAGCTTAAATTAGTAATTTTTTAGTTTTAAACAAAAACACTTTAAATTACTATTACTTCAAAAGTTTATATAAACTTGTTAAAATAAAAAATATTGTTAAATAATTATTACTTTATTTAAGCTTTTATTTTTTAAAAAAATAAAAGCAAAATTAACTTTTATAAGTATTAATTTAGTTTTAAAAAAGTTTTAAAATTTATTTAAATTTTTTAATACTTTTAATATTGACATATTTTTTTATACTTATTAAAACAACTTATTAATTAATTTATAAAAAAATGCAACAGTACTTTATTATTTTATTTATTTTTTAGCTTAAAATAAATTGCAAAAATTAAAAAATTAGCTACAAGAAATAATAAAAAGCAAAAAAATCAAAAAATTAAAAAGTTCTACAAAAGTACTAATATTTTTTATATTTAAAAAAAATAAAACTTTATACTTTTATATTAACTATAAAAAACTTAACAAAGTTTTACAAAAAAATCGCTTTACTTTTTTATTTATTTTAAAAATATTAAATAAAATTGTATATACAAAGATATTTTTAAAAATTAATTTTAAAAATGTTTATTATTGTATACAAATTTGAAAAAAAAATAAATAAAAAATAGCGTTTTATATATATTATAAATACTACGAATTTTTAGTTATACTTATAAATCTATATAACACTTTTGCTACTTTTTAAAATTATATATAAAAAATACTTAATAATATTTTAAATATTTTTTATATAATATATTTTAATAATATATTTGTTTTTTTTTTAAATAAAGATTTATATATAAATTATATTTAAAATATTATCAAAAAACTTTAAAAAGTTAAACTATATATTAAACTTTCTAAATGTTAATTTTATTAATATAAACTAAAATTTTTAAATTATATTATTTCAAATAAAAAAATTAAAATAGATTTTTTATAAATTAATACTATTAAAAAGTAACTTTTTTTTAGTTTTTGTTATAAGTTATAGCAATTTTTAAAATTTTGCAACTTTTACTGCCGTTTTATTAAAAAGTATTTTTTAGTTGCTGTTTCATTATATTAATACTTAAAAAAAAGCGCAACTAAAACAAAAAAAAGTCAAATCTTTTTAAATAATTTAAAAAAGCATACTTTTAAACAATTGTAAAATTTATTTAAATAAACTATTTTTTTTATACATTTTGACTTTAAAAAACAAATATTAGTAAAAACTAATATATTTAAAGCTGCATTTACAAATAATTTATTTTAAAAAAATGATTAAAAGCAATAGTAACTAGTTTTGTTTTATTTTTAAAAGTTTTTCGACTAAAAATTAAACTAAAATATACTAAACAAAAAAATGCTAGCTATTATTAAAAGTTTTAAATATTAATGTTACTATTTATAAAAAAATAAATTATTTATTAAAGTATTAATTAACTATAATAACTTTTAAGCTTTTATAAAAACATTAAAACTAAATAAAAAGTAAGCTTAATAATATATTTATTTAGCTTTTTTTGATTTTATTATTAAATATAAAAAAAAAAAGCAAAATAAAGCCGATTTTTTTTTGTACTATTTTAATTATATAAATAACATATCTTTTAATATAAATCTTTTTTTTATATTAAAAAGAAAAATTGCTATATAATATATAACTATTAAAAACCAATATTTAAAAATATTAGTTAAAAAAGTTTGTATTAAACGTTATTTTTTTAAACAATTAATTTTTATTTAATTAATTATATATATACAAATATAAATAACTACTGCAAAAAAAAATATTTAAAACTTAAAAGCTAATTAAAGTTTTAAATTATTAATTTAAAATGTTTAAAAAAAAGATTTTAAATATTAATAGATTTTTAAATAAATTAAAAACGGTTTAGCTGTAAAAAATTAATAGTTAATTCAAAATTTTCTAATTTTTTATAATAAAAAAGTTTATATATTTTTTAAAAAATCAATTTATTTTTAACTAATTAAGTTATACTACAATAACTTTTTTATAAATTATTTTAGTTAAAAACATACTTTAAAACTTTTTTAAAAAAAGTTTTATTAATAAAACTTAAAACGTAATATATAAAGCTATATAAAAAACTATGCTATTTGTTTTAAATTTAAAATAAAACATTATTAAAAATATAACAAATTAAATAGTTTGCTAGTACTTATTAAACTTATAT
Organism: Hypoxylon argillaceum; assembly: GCA_022495175.1. NCBI lineage: Eukaryota > Fungi > Ascomycota > Sordariomycetes > Xylariales > Hypoxylaceae > Hypoxylon > Hypoxylon argillaceum. The sequence continues at coordinate 2,440 of MU378639.1, read as the reverse complement.
AAAAACTATTTATAAACTTTATAACTAGTTTATTAAAAACTTTTTATAAAAACAGTTATATAAATTTTATATTAGTAATTATAAACCGATTTATTAAACTAATATATTTATTACTTGTTTATATTATTATAACAGCTATATAGCTAGCTACTTTATTTTATTAAAAAATAAAGTGTAAATTTAAAAGCTTTATTAAAATAGTTATTAATTAAAATTTTATATTTATAAATAACTTTTAGTTTAATTTATATTATTATATTAAAATCAAAAAATATTATTTAGTTGTTTTTTACTTTAGAACTAATAGTTAAACAAAACATATAAATCAAATAATTAAATACTACTTAAAATGTTTTACTTTTATTAAATAAGTCAATTAGCTTTAATTATTACTGCAAGCTTTTTTCGCTATAAATTTAGCAATCAATTCAATTATTAGTATTTTACTTTTTTAAGCTTTATATAGCTATATATTAAAATTTAAGTTGTTTATTAAAAATAATTTTATTTTAAAAAAAGTACTAGCAATATAAAATCGATTAAATAAATTAAAAGTTATTAAAAATAAATTGATAAAACAGTAGCAAAATATAATCAAAAACTAAACAAAATATTACAATAACAAGCATAAATTAATAAGCTATAAAATAAGTTAATTAGTTGCTTTATTAACTAAATATTTTAAGCTTAAAAAATATTACTACAAGTTAACTTTTAAATATATTAAACTATTTAAAATTATTAGTAGAATTAATTTGTAGATTTATTGCTTTTGTTTTTTTGCACAATATACCCGTTTTTACAACATATTTTTTATTTAATTATTAAAACTTTAAAAAACTAATAATATAAATAAATTACTTATGTTTAATTTAAAAAACAATAATATAAAATAAAAAGTAAAAAATATAATAAAAAAACACATTTATAAAAAAAATTTATACTATAAAGTTAAATAAAAAAGCTAACTAATTAAATATAACTAATAAGTATTAATTATTAATATATTTGCTGCTAAAGCTATTGCAAACTTTAAAAAAAAAAAAAAAAAAACATAAAAAAAATAAACTAATAAAACTATAAAAAAAAACTATTTATTATATTATAATAAAAACATATTAAAACTATTAAAAAAACTTTTTAATTAATTAGTTAAAGTTATTAAAAATATTAATAAAATAAAATGAACTAAAAATTCTACAAAAAAGTCTACATAATAAAAATCGAACTTATTTTTTTAAATAATAATTTGTACTTTATTAGTAAGCTATATATAAAACTTTGTTAAAAAATTTAAAAAGTAAATTTAAAAACATTTTAAAACGTTATAAACTTTTTACAAACTTTAAAATGCTTTATATTATTATTGTTTTTATAATAAATTACTTTTATTTTTTTTATAAAATAACATATAACTAAAAATTAAGCTATATAACTAGTATTAAAAAGCTATAAATAAAATATAATAATGCAGCAGTATAAAGTGCATTAATTAATATTTTATTTAAATTAAAAATAAAAGCAAAAAATAAATAAAACAGCTTATTTATAATATTAGCAAAAAAAAAAGCAATAATTTATTAAATCAAAGTTTTATACTAATAAACTAAAAATTAATATTTAACAACAGCATTTTAAAATTAACAATTAATATTAAAATTAGCAGCAAATATAAGTTGAACAATTTATTTTTATAACAAAAACTTTGCTAATAAAACAAAAAGCAGTACAATATAAAAAAAAAACATAACAAAAAAACTTCAAAAAATAAAACTATATTTTAACAATTTTATAGCAAAGTTAAACTATAATATATTAAATATAGCTTTTTTTTTTGTTATAAATAATAGTACTGCTTAAATTGTTGTTATTTTTTCGTTTTAAATTAAACAAATTAATATTAAACTTTAAAATTTTATATAAACAAATTATATTAAATATTATTATAACAAGTAGTTAATTTTTTAGTAACAAAATAAAACTAAAACAAAAGTAAAATTATTTACAAGTTTATAAATATTATAGTTTTTTTAATAGCTATTATATATAAAATTTTCTAAATTTTTAAAAAAGCAACAAATTTTTAAAAGCTTAGCATTTTTAAACTAAAAAAAGTTATAAAAACACTTAAAGCAAAAATAACACATTAATAAAGCAACTATAGTTTAAAACTTGTTTTAACAGTTAAATTAGCAGTTGTAAATATAAACGATTTAGTAGCAAAAAAATATATTAAAAGCAGCAGTAACAAATAAAATATAAAAAAAAAAAAAAAAAAGTATAAAAATAATTTAAAAACAGGTACAAATAACAAAAAGAAATTTGTTAAACAAAAGTTAATAAAATTAACAGCACTTAAAAAAAAAAAAAAAAAAAAAAAAAAAAAAGTAAGAATTTTAAAAGATTTATATAAATTTGTTTATATAAAAAGATATAATAG
>MU378638.1:0-11059 GCA_022495175.1 Hypoxylon argillaceum | reverse complement strand
AAAATATAAAAATTTATTAAAATTTATAAAACTTATAAGTTTTATATATATATATATATATAAAATTTATATATAATTTATTTAATTATATTTTTTTTTATAAAATATATATATAAATTAATATAAAATTTAAAAATTTAAAAATAAACTTTAAACTTTATAAATTATTTTAAATTTATATATATATATATATAAAAAAAGTTTAATTAATAACTTTATAATAAATATATTAATGAAATTATAATATATTATAAATTTAATAATTAAAATTAAAGTTTTATAATATTATTTTTTATAAAACAACTTAAAAAATATTTAAAAAAATATAATAAAAATAAAAATAAAATTATATTAAAAATTAATTAAATTAATTTTATATATAATAATATTTATAAAATTAAATATTACAAATATAATAATATAACTTTTAAAAATTTTATATAAGTTTAATTTTATATATTATAAAATTATTTATTAAATAATTTAACATTTATATATAATATATTTTTTAAAAATTATATATAAAATATAAAATTATAAAGTTTAACTTTTTTAATAATAAAAAATTTTTTATTTATAAATAATTAAAAAAATTATTATTTTTTATATAAATATATTATATTATTATTTAAAAATATAATTTAATAAAAAATTTTTTATTAAAATATTATATTTATTTTTATTATAAAAATAAAAATAAATATAATTAAATTTATAATAAAAAATAATAATAATTTTTAAAAAATTATTTATAATTTTATATTAAAATTAAATAAAATATAAATAATTTATTTAAATAATATTTAAAAAGTTAAATTAATTATAAAAAAAATTAAATAAATAAAAATTAAATTAAAATATATAAATATATAAAATATATAATTATATTAAAACTATTTTAAAAAAAAGTTATAAAATAATTTTTTTTATTAATTAAATATTTATTAATAAATTAATTAAAAATTTATTATATGTTTAATTTAAATATTTTTAAACTTTTATTAATTTTATAAATATAAATTATATTTATAATATAAACTTAAAAAATAAATAAAAAAGTTTTTTTAATTATTTATTAATTAATAATAATTAAAACAATTAAAAAAAATTAAAATAAATTATATTAACTTTTATTTATTATATTTATTATTTTCTTTTTTAAGCTTTTTTAAATATAAATAATATTAACTTTTATTTATTAAAAATATTAAAAAAATTTAAATTTAACTAAATTTAAAAAGAAAAAATTAAAATATATAATAAAACTAATTATAATATTATTATTATTATTATTAATATTAATATTATTAAAAAAAAAACAATTAAAAAAAATAATTAAAACATAAAACAAAAATATCAATATATAAATTATTTAATAAAAAATATTAAACATTAATATAAAAAATAAAAAATAACAAAAGTAAATTTTTTTTTATTTATTTTAAAAATAATATAAAATATATTATATAAATATAAAAATTTTTATTTTTTTTAAAAAAAAACTATTAATTAAAATTTACTATAACAATTTTAAAAAATATTAAAATAAAATTTATAATTTAAAAAGTTTTTATTTAAATTATTATTATTAAATAATAAATCAATAATATTATATATATAAAATTATATTTTATATTTATTAATATAATATATTAAATATATATAAAAAAATATAAAAATATTTATATTAATATATATATATATTTTAAAAAATATTTATAATAAAATTAATTATAATTAATTATATTAAAATATATATTATTTTTATATTTAATAAAAGTTATATTTATATATTAATAATAAAAAAATATACACTTTTTTTTTAAATAAAATATAAATATAAAAATAAATAAACAAATAAATAAATATTTAATAAATTATAAAGTTAGTTATAGCTGAGTGGCTAAATCAGGTGGCACTTAAGGTAGCACTTGCAGCTAAAGTGGAGCTTTCAGCTTGTACACGTGACCTACTATGCACTTACAAATATATACTTATATAAACTAAGCTTAAAATAGTTTTTTTTTTTTTTTTATTTTACAATTAATATATAAATAGTATTTTATTTATAAGCTTTGTTTTATTTAAATATATTAATTATAACAATTATAAAATTTTTAATATATTATAGCTATAAAGTTTTATATTTAATTAAATTGATTTAATTAATTAAGTTGTTTATATAATAAGTATATTAATTATTTTTGCTAGCTTATTTTGTTATATAAATATTTTAAATAATAAAAGTTTAACTATTTTTTTAAACAACTTTTTAGTTGTTAAATTTAACTTGATTAATTTTATAAAATATTATATTCGATTTAATAAAGCTTTTAAAACTGATTTTTGTTGCTGATTTTTTTGTGCAGTTTTAATAATTAACTTAATATTTTTTTATATAAAAAAACATAATAAAAATAACAGTTTTACTAATAAAAAAGAAAAAGTTATAGCTTATAAAAAATTTTAATAAAATATTAAGTTTTTAAAGTTTTTTAAAAAACGTTAAAATTTTATAATAAATAAAGTTTGTTAAAATGTTGTTACTTATATATATAAGCTTGCTAAAAAATACCGAATAAAAGCTTAAAATTTAAAATTTTTTTTTATAGCAACTATTAATATAAACAAAGTTATTTATTTCAATTTTTATAATATTATAAATGTTTTTACTTTTTATAAAGCTATAAAAATTAATCAAGCTGTTATATTTAAAAAAGTTGTTATTTAAAGCTTAAATTATAAAATATATAATTTAATAAGTATTAATATATATATATAAAAACGAAAATTAAATTAAACTATTGTTTTTATAATTAAATATATTAAGCAAATTTAGTATAAAGCTATATTAAAAACTAAGTTAGCTATAATAAAACTAAACTAAATTAAACAAGCTTTAAAAAAAAAAAAAGCTAAGCTAAATAAAACTAATTAATTAATTAATAACTTAGTTATTTAAAATTAAGCTATATTAGTAATTATTAACTAAATTATTATAACAAGTATTATTAATTAAACTATTATATTTTATATTACTACTAATATAATAAATTTTAATAATTTAAAGTATAAAAAGTTTATTAAAGTAAAAGTTACTATTTTTTATAATAACTTTAAAAAAAACAAAATAAATTTTAAAGTATAGTTTTAATATTAATTTAATTGTTTGCTAATTAATATAAATTAATTTATAAATAATATAGCAAAAATAAATAACATCGAATTTTATTTAAATAGTACAACTGTTAATAATTTGCAATTTTATTTAAAAAATATATATTTAAAATAAATTACTATATTTATAAAGTTGTTAAAACATTTAGTTAAACAATATAGTAATTTAAAAAAAAAAAAAAAAGCTTAAGCTAAATAAAAAAGCTATAAACTAAAAAAATTAGAAAATTTTTAAACTTTTAAAAATTAGTTTATATGTTTAATTAATAAACAACTTTTTTTTAAGTCTTAATAAAAAAAAAAGTTTAATGTTTAATTTATAAAATAAATTAAAAATTAAATAATATTTTAATATTTAAATAAAAAAATAATATATTAAAAATTTATATTTTAATATAAATGTTTAATTTATATTTTAAGTAAAAGCAATATATTAAGCAAATAGTGTAAAAAAAAACAAAAAAAATAGTTTAAAACTATTTTAAGTAGTAAAAGTATTAAAACAACTAGTATACTTTTAAAAAAAGTATATTTAAAGCTTATAAAAAAAAAATTAATTAATTTATAAAAAAGAAAAAATATTTTATTTGTTAAAAAAAAAGCTATTAAACTTAAAAATATTTTTAAATAAATAAATTTGTAATAATTATTATTAAAAGCTAAAAAATTAAACTGTTAATTATATATTTAAAATATAGAAATATTAAATAAGCTAAAAATTAAAAATAAAAAAAAGTCTAACTTTAAAATTATTAGATTTTTTTTTAGAAATATTATTAAATAAGCTAATTATAAATAATATAAAAAATTTTTTAATATTATTTTTTAGTAAAAATTTATTTTTAATAATTATTATAATAAAAATAAATAAATAAACTTTTATTATTAAAGCTTTAATTAATATAAAAGTAAATAAATATATTTTTATAAATATAATATTTGCTAAAAAAATTATAACAAAAATAAATACAACTATTTATAACAACTTTGCTGAATAAATTATAACTAAATATAATATTAATTTATATTAAAAAATTAGCTAAGTTTTAATAATAAACTTTTATTTATAAAAATGTATTTTTAAAAATGTTTTTTTTATAATTATTAATATAAAATATAATTTTTTAATTAAAAAAATGTTTTATAAATAATATAACATTTTAATAAATTGTAAATAATGTTATTATATTTTTTTGTTTTTAAACAAAAAATTTATAATAAATAAAAAAATAAATATAGTAATAAAAATATTTAAAAAAATTATATTATAAAAAGTATAATAAAAAAAGTTTTTTAAACTTTAAAAGAACTTTTTGTATAAAAATGTATAAAAAATAAATCGTTAGCTATAAATAGTTGAAATAAAAAAAGCTTTTTTATTACTGCTAGTTCTGTTTAAAAAAATAAAATAAAAATATAATAAGCAAAAATTGTATAAATTGTAAAAAAATGTAATAAAATAGTATAAATATAAATTATTAACAAATATTACTATTATTAAAACTGCTTTTTTTATAAAGTTTATTTGTTATAAATAAACTAAGCTATATATTATTAGCATTAATAAAATCGATATAGTAATTTAAAACAAAAAATATAATAAAATATTTTTTAATAAAAAAAACAAAAAGTTAAAAAAAAAAGTTTAAAAATAAGTTTTAAAAAAATATTGTTTTTTATTTTATATATTTAATAAAATAAATTTAAACTAATTATTGCTAAATTAATTTATAAATTATTGAATCGATTTTATTTTTAATAAAATTATTAATAATTTAATTAACTATTTTTTATATAAATTATTAATTAAAAAATTAAAAATTATAAAAAAATATATAATAAAAAATTTATATAAAAGATTTATTGTTTTAAAAAATGTTTTGTTTATTATATTAATGCTGTTTATTTTAAAATTAAATAAAAAATTAAAATTTTATATTAATTATTAAAAAATTAATGCTATTATAAAAAAAAACTGTTATTTTTTACTTTTAGTAAATAAAATTTTAATTTAAATCACTAAAGCTAATATTTTTATAAAAATCAATATATAATAAACGTTTTATTAAATTTATATATATTTAAATTATAAAAATTTAATTATTTTTAAAATAAAATATAGTTTTTTTAAATATAAAGTATTGCTTTTTAAATTAATTAATAAGTCTGCTACTTTTTAGTAATATATAAACAATGTTTTAAAAAAATATTTAAATAATTTTTATAGTGTTTATATTAACAATATATTTATTTATTTAAATAATTTAAAAAAATATAAACAATATATAAAAAAAGTACTAAAAAAACTATAGAATATAAGTTTATAAGCTAATTTAAAAAAGTATAAGTTTTATGTTATTAAAACTAAATATTTAAAATTTATTATAAAAAAAAATAAAGTAAAAATAAATTTTAAAAAAATTGCAGTAGTATAAAATTAAAAATAATTAATAAATATAAAAATAGTTTAGTTGTTTTTAAAATTTTGCAATTTTTATTAACAATTTATTTTAAAATATAACTATAAAGTAAAATTTTTATTTAAATTAATTAAAAAAAATATAATATTTCAATAAAACAAAAACTATAAAATAGTTTTTTTAAAATTTAAAAAATAATTAATTTTAACATTAATATTAACTTATTATAATTATAATAAAAAAACTTAAATAAAAATTGATATTTTTAATAAAGTAGTAGCAAAAGTTTTATTATAAAAAAAAATAATAACTTTTAATATTTTGTTATATATTATTTAAAAATTTTATATAAAAAAAAGCTAAATTATAATATTTTAAACAAAAAAATATTAGTAATAATTAAAAAGTTTAAATATTAGCAATTTAAGTTAATAAATATATAAAAAAAATAGCTATTTTTAATTATAACTAACTATTAAATTTTTAAGTTTTTTAATATTAAATAATAATTAAATTTTTAATAAGTTAATTAAATAAATTTAATAGTTTAATACTATTTTATTATTATATATTAATTAAAATTAAAAAATATAATAGCTAACTTATTATTAAAAAAATAAAAAGATTTATAAATTTAAAAAAATAAAATAAAACATTAGCAATATATAACTTTATTTAAACTAATAAATAAAAAAAAAAAACTTATAAATATAAACTTAATAATTAAGTTATTTTATTTAAAATAAAATATAAAAATTAATATATTATTGTTTATAATATTATTAGTTAATAAAGTTTTAAAATATAATCGAAAATTTTTTAATTTAAAAATATATTGAACTAAAATATAATTAAACTAATTTAAAAATTAAGCTTTAAGTAAAAATTTAATTACTTATAAAAAACAACTTATAGTTTTATAAGTAAATTATTTTTTTGTAAAACTTTTAAAAGAAATTTATAATAAAATAATAATAGCTTATTTTAAATGTAACAAAACAAAAAAGCGAATGTTATTACAATATTAGTAGCTTAAACTAGTAACAAATTATAATAAGTATATTATTAACTATTTTAAGTGTTAACTAATAAAAGTGCTAAAAAATAAAACTTTGAAATTGTTGCAATTTATTTTTATATTTTTATAATTATTTTAGTATATAGTTATTAATTTTAAAAAAATAACAATAAATAAAAAAAAAAGCAAATTTATATTTGTAATAATAAATTAACTTAGTAAGTTATTATAGTTAATACTTTGTAATAAGTTAATAATAATATAAAAAGTTGTATAATTATATTATAAAAGTCTGTTTAAAGTTTTTAAGCTACTAAAACAGATTAACTTAAATCAAAAATTTTAGTTTATTTTTTTTTTATTAATAAGTTAGTAAAAATATTAAATATTAAATAAATATTGTTGTTAATAAAATATTATAAATTTATAAAATAAACTAAAATTGCTATTAAATATTTAAATTAATAATTATACTTTTTTTATAACTATTACTAAAATAACTAAATAAATATATTATTAACAATAAACTTTGCTATTATGTTGTTATTATATAATTTAATAAAATTATAGCTATATAAAATATTGTTTAAATTTTTAATGCTTAGTTATTACAACTAAAAAAATAAAATATAAAAATTTGTAAACTTATTTTTAATTAAACAATTAAATTAAAAAAAAGCTTAATAAAAAGTTAATATTATTAAGCAATATATAAAAACAATATAAGTAATATTTAAATAAACTTAAAAAAGAATAATATATTAAAAAAATCAATATAAACAAAAGTTTAATTTTGAAATAAATAATTATATGTTTATTATAAAAAAACACTAGTTTTAAGTTATCGATAAATTTTTCAATAAGTTAAACTATTTTTTTATTTAATAATACTTTAAGATTTTTAAACAAATAAATTTTATTACTTTTTAATTAAAAGTTTTAAATAGTTAAAAATTAATAAACTTTTATTATATTAATTAATTATAAAAGTTTTTAAATAACTTGTTATTAAAACAGAAAATAAACAAACTTGAAAATAAAACAATCTTTTTTATAAAAAATAAATAAAAATAAAAAGTAAAGCAAATATATACTTTATGATTTTATTATAAAAAAATTTTGTAATATTAAATCAACTAAAAAAGATAGAATTTTAATAATTAATAATATTTTGCAAGCAATTTTAAAAATTTAGCTAAAATATTGTTAGTATTTTATAAAGCAAACTTTAAAGCAGTAAAACTTTTAAAATAATTAAAAAAATAGCTATAAGCAGTAAAAAAAAGTAAATTTTTAAAAATATATAAAAAAAATAATATACTAAAAAAAAATTTTATAAAAGTAATTAAAAAATTGCAAAAAAAAAATATAAATATAAATGCAATTATAAATGAAGTTATTATAATTTTACAACAATTATTTATAAAAAAACTTTATATGTTTTTATAAAATAAAAGCTTATAATATAATAATGTTAAAATAAATATTTGAAGTAATTTTTCTTTTTACTAAAATGTAAGTAGCAAATTTAAATTTTTAAAATGTTAATTTTAAAACGAGATTTTTTTTAGCAGAAAAAGTAGTTACAGCTAAATAGCTAAACCAAATAGCATTTAAAATAGCACTTGTAGCTAAAGTAGAGCTTTTAACTTGCACATATAACTTATTATACATTTACAAATATATACTTACATAAATTAGGCTTAAAATAGTTTCTTTTTTCTTTTTATTTTACAATTAATATATAAATAGTACTTTATTTGCAAGCTTTGCTTTGTTTAAATATACCAATCGTAACAAAGTTAAAAAAATTGCATTAATAAAAAAGTCGCAAAAAAATTATTATTATTTTTATTAATAGTAATAAAAATATAAATAATAAAACAAATAATAATGTTTATAATAAAAATATAAAAAACTTTAATAATAATTAACTAAAATTAAAAAAAAAATCATAAAAGAAAACTTTAAAAAAAAACTAAAAACAACTATTATAGCAGCAGCTTTATTAATTATTACATTAATAATTTAAAAAATCAACAATATTTTAAATTAAAATATTAAAACTTTTATATATATATAAGTACTTTTAAGTGTAATTTATATATATATTTACAGTTTTAATAACTTTTTTTTTAACAACTTTGTTTTTAAATTGTAATTTAATTAAACTTATGTTATAATTATTACGTTATAAAAAAATAACTATATATTAAACTTTTAAATATATATAACTTATATTATAAGTTTTAATATTATAATAGTTATTTATATAAAAAACTATTTATATTAAAATTTATAACTTTTTAATATATTAAAGTTATATTATATTTGTTAACTTAGTAAAAAAATAATTAAAAAACTATTTAAAGTTATTTAAAGCTATAATTAAACTTATAGTTTTTATATAGTTAATTTAATAAATTAATAATTTAAAATATAGTTATTATAATAATAGCTTTATTAATTACTGCATTAATAATTTAAAAAATTAACAATATTTTAAATTAAAATATTAAAACTTTTATATATATATAAATGTTTTTAAATATAATTTATATATATATTTATAACTTTAATAATAATAATAAAAAAATAAAACTATTTTTTAAAAATGTTAATATATAATTAATATTTTATAAAATAAAATTAAAGAATTATTTATTATATTAAAATATTATAATAAAAAATATTATTTAAAGTTTTAATTAATATAAAAATTTTTATAATTAATTTAAAAATTTTATAAAATATATATTAATAATAATAATAATAATATTTATAATTATAAATTAATGTTAAATTTATTTATATAAAAAAAAAAGCTTAAAAATTATAATTTATAAATAAAAATAAAAAAAAAACTAGCTATTTTATTAATTAATTAAATATATAATAATTAAACAATTTTAAAAATCTATTTATAAATTTAAAAAAATAGTTTAAAAAAAAAACAAAATTTTTTTATAATTAATATATATTAAAAATATTAAAATATTAAAAACAAATTTATTTTATATATAAAAAAAACACATTTTTTTATAATTATTAATTTAAATTTATTATATATATTATATATTTAATTAAATAATAAAATTATAATTAATAAATATATATAAATATAATTTTATTATTTAATAACTTTATAATTAAAATATAAAAAAATATTTTTAGCTTTTTTTATTTAAAAATTAATTATTTAAAATATAAAATTAAAAAAATTATTATTTATTTTTTTTATTAATATATAAAACAAAATAACTAAATAATTTAAAACAACTTAATTAAAAAAATATAATAATATAAATAAATTTAATATAATAAATTTAAAAAATTAAATTATAAAATTTATTTAAATAAATTTATTTAATAAAAAAGCTTAAAAAAACTTTTATAAAAGCTTTTTTATTATTTATAATATTATTTATTAAAATTATTATTTATTATAAATATTTATTATTATAAATAAATAAAACTAATTATAAATTAAAACTTAAATATAAAATATTAAATTTAAAATCAATATTTATTAAAAATATATATATATATATAAAGTTTAAAAATTAAAAAGCTAAAATAATTAAAATATTTAATAAATTTTATAATAATATATTTTTTAAAATTGTTTTAATTATATTATTTTATATAATAAAATTATATTTATATAAATTATATATATTTTAATAAAAATTTTATTTATTTATAAATTTTTTAAAATACATTAATTTAATTTATTATTTATATTTTTAAAAACTTAAATTTAAAAAATATTGTTAAATTTTTAAAAATGATTTATAGTGTTATATATTAATATTTATACAAAATAAAGCTACTAATTAAATAATTTAATTATATATTAAAATTTAAATATAAAAAAAAAAAAAAAAAAATTTAATTAATATAAAATAATATAAATAAGTAGTATATAAACTGTTTAAAATAATAAGCTTTAATAATAAATAAGTTTTATAAAAAAAGCAAAAAAAGCAAAGAAATTGCAATATATAACTAAAATTATTATAATTTGTACTAGTTATTATATTGTAATTATTTTTTTTTAAAAAAAAAATAAGCTTTTTATTTAAACAATAATTAAATTAAATATTTTTTAATAGAAAAAAGAATTATTTTAAATATTTATTTACAAGTTTTGTTTTATATTTTTTATTTATTATATTATTTTATAAGTTTTTTTATATTTTATTATTAAATAATAATTTATTAAAGTTTATTTTATATAAATTAAATTTTATATGTTTTTTTTATATAATTATTTAATGTTTTTTTTAATAATTTAATTATTATTAAAATAAAACTTTATAAATTTGTTTTTTATTTTTATTTATAGCTATTTTTTTAAATATATTAAAAGTTTTATTATATTTAAATAATTTTAATAAAATTAATATAAAAATAATATATTATTTTTAAAGTTTTTAATTAA
>MU378637.1:0-11120 GCA_022495175.1 Hypoxylon argillaceum | reverse complement strand
ATTTAAAAAATTATTAAATAATTTTTTTTTAAATTTTTTTTTTTTTTTTTTTTTTTTTTTTTTAGCTTAATTTTTTTAACTAAATAAACAAAGTTAATTTTAAAGCTAAAAAAAATAATTAAAATATAATTATCAAAATTAAAAAACTTTTATTTTAATTTAAACTTTTTATTAATATTTATATTTTTATAGCTTTTTTTAAAATAATTAAAAAATACTTTAACAATAATTAATTAATTAAAATAGTTTTTAGTTAAATATAAAAACAAATATTTAATAACTTTATTATTAATATAAACTTTAATATTAATTATTTTTATAATATTATTAATAAATCAATTTTTATTAATAATTAGTTGATTTTTTATAATATATAGTTATATTTTAAATTTAACATTATTTTTATTTTTGTTATTATAAAAAATAAAAAAAAAAATATTTTAGTTGATTTATAAAATCTTTTATTTGTTTAAATAAATTTTAAAATATTACTTTTATAAAAAAATAAATTAATAATATATTAATTAATTTTATTTAATAGTTTTTAAACACAGTTATATTTAATAATAACTATTTTTAACTTTTAAAATAAATAATTAATAGTTTATTTAAAATAAAAGTTAAAAACAAGTTTTTTTTCATTATTTTTTATTAAACAGTTTAATTATTTTTTTTTATTAATTATAATTTTGCTAAACTTTTTAGTTTAATTAATAAAAGTTTTTATATATTAAATAAACAGTATAGTTAAATTATATAAATTTTTAGTTTATTATTAATATATTATTATTATTAAAAACTTAACTTTTATTTTTTAAAATAACATATTAAAATGTTTAACTAAATTAGCAAAAGCTTTTTTATTAATTAATTTATTAAATTTAAACTAAATTTTTTTATTTAATATAATAATAAAAATAAAAAGAAATGCAATTTTATTAAATTTATATAATTTAATAATATATTTTTTTAATAAATAATTAATTTTTTAGTAAAAGTTTTTTTAGTTTATAATATAATGTTTATATATAAAAAAAAAGTTTTAAATTTAATTGTAAAAACTATTTATTAAAAAAATTAAAATAATCAATTTATTATTATTTTTAGTTCTTATAATAACTAAAGTATTTTAGCTAAATTCTTTAAAATATATTTAAATATTAGTTTTTATATAAAAAATTAAAAAAAGTTGCTTATTATTTATAATTGTAAATAGTTACAATTTATTAAAAATCAAATTAATTTGTTTTTTAATTTGCTGTTTAAAAGTAGTACATTTTTTAAGTGTTAATGTTATAATAACGACTTATTATAATTTAGTTTTTTTTTTAAAAATATTTAAAAGCAGTTTTTATATTTTGTAATTTATAAATAATTTATAAATTATTATATAAAGCTTACAAAAAAAGCAAAGCTTTAAACAAATAAAGCTATATTATATAAAAAATTTATAAATAAAAAGAAAAGAAAAAAAATTAGAAATTTTTTTACAAAAGAATTGCTTATATATATATGTACAAAACGGTCTAAAGTAGCAATAAATAAAGTTACTTATTTAATTATATAATAAAGCTATTTAATTTATTTAAATAATCAAGCTAATATTAATTAACTTATAACTATTATAAAAAAACTAATAGGTTTTTATTTTATTTATTAATTATTTAATTATATATTTTATAATAGTTAATAATATTTTATTTAATAATAATACTTTTAATTAAAAAATTTTTAAGTTTATATTATAAAATAAAAAATTAATAAATAAAATATAATTATTATATTTATTATTAAAACTAAAGTTTTTATATTTATATAAATAATTAAAAAAGCTATATATATTAATTAATTAATTAATAAATTTAATATTAATTTTAATAACTATTATATATATATTTAATATAATAATTAATAAATTATAAAATTAATTATTAAAAAAATAATAGTTTTATAAATTAAATTAAAATATATAAATATATATAATTATTAGTTTTATTAAAAATTAAATATAAAAACTTTATAATAAAATATATATTTATTAATAAAATAATTGTTAATAAATTTATTAAAACTTTTATATTATAAAAATATTTTATATTTTTAATATAATTAAAATTAATTATATTTTTTTAAAAATTTAAATTTTTAATAAATATTTTAACTATTATTAATTAATTTAAATATTAATTAATAAATAAAAAATTAATAAAATAATTAAAAAATAAAAAATTATAATTAATAATTATTTAAAACAAACTAATTAAATAAAAAAAAAATATTATAATTTAAAAAAAAAAAAAAAAACAATATTTAAAAAAAGAAATTTAAATATTAACGATTTTATTATTGCTATAGCTTAAACTTAATTTAAAATTTTCAATTAGCTGTTTTTTTTTTTTTTTTTTTTTCACGTTTTATATTAACTTTTAATAAACTTAAAAAAATATAAACAATAATATAAAAAACAATAAATTTAACATTAAAAACATTATTAATAAAAATATTATATAAAAAATAAAAAGTTTAATAAATATAAATAAATTTAAAGTAATTAATTAATTAATATTTATTAATAAAAAAATAAGTTATTTATATAATTTTATATATATAATTATTAAAATAATGTATATAATAGTTATTATAATTTATAGTTTTTTAATAAACTTTGTTTAAAGAATTTTATAAAATATTACAAATATATTATAAATAAAAAATTTTATAAGTTTTTTTAAAAAATTATATTAAATTGTTATAAAAATATTGTTAATTAATATATTGCAAATATATAAATTTATAAAAAATAAATATAGCAAATATTATAAAAAAAAGTATAAATATAAATAGTTTATAAATATTTTAATAATTTAAAAAAAAACCGATATAATTAATATTATATTTTTATTAACAAATTGATAAATATTTAATATATTTATTATTAATTTATTAAAGTTAAAAAAAATAAAAAAAAATTAAATAAACAAATTTATTAATAAAATATAATAAATATAAATAAAAGTATATTTATTATTATATAAGTTTAATAATAAAATGTAGTAAATAGAAATAAAAACATATATATTATTATAAATATATTAAATTTAATATTAATACTTTATTATTATATTAATAATTAACTTTAATTTAAAAAAAAATTATTTAACAAGTTTTTTTTAATATATTATATAAACTATTTAATATTAATTATATTATTTATATAATTAATATATGCTTTTTATATATAAGTTTTAAACTTGTTAAAAAAAACTTAAATTTAATATATTTTTTTAAAAACAAATATTTTAATGTTTTTTTTTAAATTATAAAATTGTTTTAATAATTTATAATAAATATATATATATATATATAATAAATAATAAAACTTTATAATATATAATATAAAGTTTAAAATATATTGTTAAATATATTATAATAAATAAATATTTTATATTATATAAATATATTATTAAATAAATTAATATATTATTGTTTAATTATTAAATGATATATAATATAATTAAATATAGTTGTAATTAAATTTATTAAAACTTTTTAATTTGTTTTTTTTTGTTTTTTTTTTTAATTTATTTTTTATTTTTTATAATTAATTTAATATATATATTTTTATATTTAAATTATATATTTATTACAATTTGTTAACAGTAGTGTTTATAGCTAAAGTTGTAGCTAAAATATAAAAAAGATTATAAAAGTTCATATTTATTTAAATAGCTGTTTAATAAAAAAAAAGCTAGTTTAAGCTTTATATTACTAAGTTTATTTATATAACTATTTTTTTAAACTATTTTTAAACTTAGTAATATATAACAATATTAATAATATATTTTATTTTTTAATTTTAATAATTATTTTTAAAGCTAAATTTTAAAACTTAATATAGTAGTTAGTACACTTGTTTATTTAATTAATGCTTGATTTATTTTATTTTTGTTATTTTGATTGTTACTAATTTATATTTGTATATTTAGTATTAAAAAAAAATAGAAAGTACTTATAAACAACTTGTTTAAAAAAAATAAACGTTTTAAAAATTTATTTAAAAAAATAACAAAAAAAAATATTGAATTTTATTTTAAAAATAAAAAAAAAAGTTAAAATAAAATTTTTATATATAAATATATTAATAATTTTAAAAACACTTATTGTTTTAAATTAAAAGCAGTTTATTAAACTGTTTAATAAAAACTATAACAAATATTTAAAAAAATAACTTTAACAAAAATAACAATAGTAAAACTTTTAATATTAATTGAATAAACTATTAAAAATCAAAAGAACTTTTAAAACATTTAATTAAATATAAATAAAAGTAATAATATATATAATTTAAATATTAAATAAAAAAGCAAACAAATTGTTTTATATATTAATATAGACTTTTTTTCGTTATTTTTATTTTTTTATTTTTTATTTTTTAATTTAAGTAATACAAAAAACTTAAATATATAATTTGTAAAAAAAACTAGTTTAAATATTAAAAGTACTAATGTTAATAAGCTTAAATAAAAGCAGCTTAAATATAAATTTAATAAAAAAAATTATTTTTAAAAAGTTTTAAATTAATTAATTTATAAAAAAAATTTAAGTTTAATATTATAAACTATAAGTTATATTTTTAATACATTTATTAATATATATAAAAAGTTTGTATTAGTTTAAGCTATAACTAATACTTATAAAATAGCTTTTTTAAATTTAATAAAAAGTGTTATTAAAAGCAGCAAAATATTAAAAATTTTTAGCAAAATTTATAGTATAAATAGTTAAATTTATTAAAAAAATTTATAAAATAACTTAATTAATTATAAATATAATAAAAAAAATTTTATTGTATTTATTGCTAAATAACTAAAGTTAATATATTAATATAAAACTATTAAAAAAAAGTTCAGTTAAAACTAAGTTATTATTTTATTTTTTGTAGCTATAAAAAACAAAGCTACAAATTAATATAAAATTATTACAAAAATAATAAAGTAACAAAAGTATTTGTTGCAGAATTTTGTTAACAAATTTTATAACAACTTTAGATTTTATATTAATTAAAAGTTTTTTAACAAAAATAATTATAAAAATAAGTTTTTTTATAATATATAAAAAAGTAATTAAAACAATAAAAAAAACAAAAAGTTAAATAAGAAATTTTAAAACAAAAAAAAAAGCTTAAAATATTTTAAATATAATAAATAAAATTACAAACAAAAAAATTGCAAAAATAAAGCTATAAACAATTAAAAAAAAACTTTTAATTAATTTATAGTTAATTTTACAATTGCTAAAAAACTTTTTAAACAAAGCTTTTTTTTAAATTTTAAAAATATAACTATGTTTTATTTAGTTAATATAAAATTAGCTAATTTATAAAGCTTTAAAAATTTATATAATTATAAAATTATTATTTTTTAATTTTAAAAAAAAGAAAACTTTTGTTAAACAGCTGTTTTAAAAAAAAACTTTTGCTAAATAGCTGTTTAAAAAAAAAACTTTTGTAAAAAATTAGTATAAATGTTTTATTAAAATATTAAAACGTTAATAAAAATGCTTAAAGCAGTTTTTTATAATTTAAATAATTATATTGTTAAATTAAAAAAAATTAATATAATTAATATATATTATATTAATTAATATTGTAAAAACATTTTATTTAATATAAAAACAAATATTAAAATTATTAATAATAAATTTAATTTTTAAAAAAATATAGTAATTAATTTATAGTTAAAAAATAAATAATATATTATTAATATAAACAAAAAACTTATATTAATTTATAAAATAAATATAATTTTTAAACAATTTAAAATATTTAAAAAAAATAAATATAAAATATTAATTTGTTATATTTTTTTATATTTAATATTTTTTTTAAACATTTTTTTTAATAAAAAATTTTATTTAAAAAAAAACTATATAAATAAACAAGTTTTACAAAATTATAAATTTAAAATTATAATTAATTTAAATATTAAAAAAAAAGCTTTTTTTTTTAAATTTATAACAAAAAAGAACTTTTTGTTATTTATTTATTTATAATATAATTTATAACAAATTAACAATAAAAATATAAACTAAATATATTAAATGTTAAAAATTTAAAAAAATTATTATTAAAAACAATAATAAATAGTTAATTATATATAACTATTAAACTAAAAAATAAATTTATTTTTTAATACTAAAAGTTATATTATTTTAATACAAAACAATTGATTTAAATAATTAAACAAATTATAAATATAAATATTAAACTTAAAAAAGTAAAATTTTTTTTTTGCATTATTTATAATTAAATAAAAATATAAAAAATTATTTCAAAAAAACTTATTAAAAAAACAGATTATTTAAACAAAATAACTTAAATAAATTTAAAAAAACTAAAACTTGTTTTTATTTTAAAGTATAAATATTTTAGTTTTATTGTTAATAATATAAGTTAATATAAAACTTTTTTACTTTATAAAATTAAAAATAAAGTTTAAAAAACTATTAAAAAATATTTAAAAAATATTAATTATTTATTAAATAAATTAATTTTTTAACTAAAAAATATATATATTAAAAAAGCTAAGTTTATATAAATAAATAATAGCAAAAAGTTCAATATAAATTAATTTAAAAACTTCTGTTTTAAAAAAAACATTATAATAATTAATTTAATATTTATAAATTAATATTAAAACAATATAACAAAATAATTAATTAACTTTATATAAAATAAAGCAAAAGTTTTATTTATTTAAATTAAACTGTTTATATATTTTTAGCTATAAAATATATAAATTATAGTTTATATAATTAATTAAACTAGTTTATTTATAATTAAAAATTAAATTTTATATAAAATGTTTTATAATATTATAAAATTTAAAAAAAATTATATATTATATATAAGCAATTTTTACATTATTAGCAGTTATTATATTATATTTATTAATACTTTAATAAAAATTATATTAAAAAAACTAAACATTTATAATACAAATATTATATTTTTAAGTTACAAAAAATTTAGCAACTATATAATATAGTTTATAAATAATAATAAAATATTTTATATATTATATATTATATTTTATAATAGTATAAACGATTTAAATAAAATTTAAAATTTAAAAAATATTGTTAAATTGTTATTATAAAAAGTTTAGTAATACTTTTGTAAATATAACTGTAAAAAAAACAGAATTAATATTTATAACAAAAATAATAACATAATAAATAAAAATATTTTAAATAAAAAAACAAACAATTAAAATAAAACTAAACACTATTAAATAAATTATAACTATTTTATAATAAAAAAAAATATAAAAAATAAAAACTGTTTATATAATAAACTTTAATATAATTAATTTATAATTATATTATTAATTAGTATATAAAAATAAAAAGTATTAAACAAACATATAAATATATTATATATACTATAATTAGCTTTAATTTAAAAAAAAAAAAAATTTATTAAAAAATTTATTAATTTAAACTTTTTAAATAATTTTAACTTAATAAAAAATTACAAAAGCTTTTAAATTAGCAAAATATAAAAAACTATAAAAAAACTTAAATCGATTTTTAAAAATATATATAATATTTAAAAAAAGTTATACTTAAATTATTTATAAATTTTATTAAATATATTTTTAATTAAAATTTTTATTTTAAATAAATTTATTTTAAAAAAAATACTTAAAAATTTTAAACGAAATAAATAATTTAAAACTATTTTTACAAAAATATATAATTATTTAAATAAAAATATATTTAAATTTATAAAACATAACAAAATAAAACTATTTAACAACTTAATAAATATTACATAAATAATAAAAAAAAAGTATTTATTTATAAAAAAATTAAACAAATATAAAACGAAAATTTATATTAAAAGCTTTTTTTAAAAAAAAAAAATCGATTATAACAAAACTTTAGCTTTTATAACTAAAACTGCTATATAAAAAATTTTAATAGTACTAGTTGCAATAAAATATTAATATATTATTTAAATAAATTTTATTTTAGTTTATTTTAATAGAAATTTTTATAAAAAAATTTATATAAAATAGTTTAAAATATTATTAAAATATTTTAAAACTTTTTAAAATAAAAAAACTAAATATTAATAAATAATAAATTATATTATTAAATTTTTGCTTTTTTTATATAACTTTAAATAATTAAACTATAAATAATAAATAAAAGTTAAAAAAATTATAACAAAAATAAAATTTACTTTTTTAATTTTAAATAATACAGTTTATATAAATTATAACATTAATAAAACTGTAATATTTTATATAAACGACTTTTTATTATATAGTATTAATTTTAATTATTTAAAAAATATAATAGTACAAATAAAAAAACAAGTTTTTATAAACAATTTTAAATATATAAATTAGTTTTTAAATATAAAAATTATTAAAAATAATTTTACAAACAATATATATTTTAATTAATTTTAATATATTTAAAAAGTATTAAAGTTATTTAAAATAGTTATACTGTATAAATATATTATTTTTATAAAAACAAAAAAAAATATATATATAGTAAAAAAAAAAAAAGATTTTACTTTTAAAAAAAAAGTATATAAATATACTTTTTTGCTAAAAAAACTTAGCTTTTTTATATAAATTTTAAAATTTAATATTAATTATATTGTTTTAATATAAATATAATTTATAAATAATTTATTACTAAAATATTTAATTAGTATAAAAAAATTAATAAAATATTTAAAAAAAAACTTAAATATAAATTTATAATACAAAGTATTAAAAAAAGATTATTTTTATTACAAATATAATAAAATTAGTTTGTTTGCTGTAATAAATATTATACTATTATTAGATTTAAAAACTAACAAATTTATTATAAAATATATAATTTTTATTAGTAGCAATTTTATATTATAACATTTAAAAATATAAAATGTAGTTATAAAACATTTAATTAAAAATAAATTTATTATAATAAATAAAGCTGTAAAAAATTTTGTATAAATATACAATTTTTTTATAAAATTAAAAATTATGTTTTAAAATTTAATTATTTTTTTTTGTAATAATACAAATACTATTACTTAATATAAATTTATTGCTATATTTAAATAAAAAAAATATATATATATAATATATTATTATATTAATTAAAAAATTAAAATAAGTTATATATATATTAAATATATTAAATTAAAAAACAATTTTACAAATAGTTTTATTAAATTTTTTGATTATATTAAACATATAAACTTTTTAAATTTTTTTAATACTAAAAAAATTAATTAATATATTAACTTAATTAGTAAAAAAATAAAACAAAACTAAGTTTTTTTATTACTTTTTAATATTAAATAGTTAATTGTTTAAAATATATTTATTAATTAACAAAAAAAAAAAAAAAGTTATTATTAATTATTTATTTACAACTTTATTTTTTTAAAAATTTATATTTTTTAATATTTTAAAAGTTATTATTTTTTATAAAGTTATTAATTAAAATTATAAAATTAATTAATAGTTAAAAAAAAATACTTATTTGTTTTAATTAATTTAATTTTTTTTTTTAGTAAATTTTAATAAGTTTTAAGTTTTAAGTTTTAAAGTTTTAAGTTTTAATATAACTATTTTAATTTAAAAATAAAATAAACTTTTATTAAAATTTATATATTTTTAACAAAAAAATAAAACTAAAAATATTATTAAAACTATTAACAATTATATAAAGTTTATATTAAAAAGTTAATAGTTAACTAAAAGCAAAAATTAACAATTTTTAAAAAAAATAAAGCTATTTTTAAATGTAGCTACTGCACTTAATTAGCTAAAATATAAATATATTAAATAAATAATGCAATAATATATATGTACACTTTAATTAATAAAGCAGCATTAAAAAAAGTGTTTAATTTTTATACTTGTTTATTTTTACTTTTTTAAGTTTTACATTTATACAACTAGCTAAAAAAAGTATTAGTAGTAGCGTTTGTAACTAAAATTATAGCTAAAATATAAAAAAGATTATAAAAGTCTGTATTTATTTAAATAGCTGTTTAATAAAAAAAAAGCTGGTTTAAGCTTTGTATTACTAAGTTTATTTATATAACTGTTTCTTTAAGCTACTTTTAAACTTAGTAGCATATAACAACATTAATAATATATTTTATTTTTTAATTTTAATGATTATTTTTAAAGCTAAGCTTTAAAACTTAATACAATCAAATAAAAAAATTATTTATTAATTAATTTTGTAAATTTTTTAAATAATCTTTTTTTTTAATAAATATAATAAATTTAAAACTTATATATAATAATTAAATAATTTATTAATTTAATAAAAATTATTAAATTATAGCTTTTTTTTATTATTATTATTTATAAATAATTTAATTATATATTTTAAAAATATTGCTAATATATATATAGCTTGTTTAATTTAATTTTTTTTTTTAAAAAAAAAAAATTAAAACTGATTTTTTTTGCTTTTTTATAAAAAAAAAAAACAAAAAAAAAAGTTTTTGCTATTGCTTTTTTTGCTTTTTTTATATTTTAGCGTTTATAATAATATATATATTTTTATTTATATTTGTTATATTTTATTAATAAGTTTATTTATTTGCTTTTTTTATTATTATTTTTAATTTTAATAAATTAATAATAAATATATTAAATATTTATAAATGTGTTAATAAAAATATAAAATTAATTATATTAGTATTTTTTTTAAAACTATTAAAATATTTATAAATTATTTATATATTTATATTTTTTTTTATAATATTTACTATATTTGCTTTTTATAAATTTATATATTTATTATATATTAATTAATAATACTTTTATAACAATTTAATATAATTTTTTAAAAAAAGTTATAAAACTTTTTATTTATAATATATTTATAATATTTTATAAAATTATTTAAATAAAATTTATTAAAAAATTATAAATTGTAATAATTATTATATATATTATTTTAATAATTATATATATAAAACTATATAAATAATTTATTTTTTTATTAATAAATATTAATTAATTAATTAATTTAAATTTATTAATATTTATTAAATTTTTTATATTTTATATAATATTTTTATTAAT
>MU378636.1:0-11135 GCA_022495175.1 Hypoxylon argillaceum | reverse complement strand
AATTTATTATATTAAATAATAAATAATTTTAAAAATTATAAATATAAAAAAAATAATTATTAAATTTATTAATATTTTATTAAATTATTATAAAACTTATTAATTTTAAAAAAAATTTAATTTATATTTTTTATTATTATAAATTTAAATAAAAAAAATTTATTAAAATATAAATATAAAATAAATTATAATAAATAATAAATATAAAATTAATTATATTAAATTATAAATATAAAATTAAATAATATATTAATTTTAAAAAAAATTTAATTTATATTTTTTATTATTATAAATTTAAATAAAAAAATTTTATTAAAATAGATTTATTATAATATATATATTTATATTTAAATTTATAATTTTATATTATTATTTTAACAATAAAATATATAAAATATATATATATATTTTTAAAATAATAAAAAAAACTAAATAATTTATTTTATTTTTTTAATTATATTTTATTTTTTTATTTTTTTTTATAATTATTATTATAAATATTATACAATATTATTAATTTTATACTTTTAATTACTATTTTATTATTAACAATATTATAAAAACAACATTACTAGTTTTATATTTTATATACTATTTTATTGTTAGTATAATTATAAAAACAATGCTTTTATTAAATGTTGAATATAGCTAAAAAAAACGAGACAAAGTGTAGGCGTAAAAGCAAGAAGTACTGTTATAAAAAACCTTTTAACTAAATAGCTAGTTTTGCTTTTTTTTTATTTTATTGTTAATACAGCTTTTTAAATAATATTTTATTTAAAACAACTTATAACTTGATTTAATTAGCTTATTTTTTGATTTAACTGCTTTATTTTTTATTTTGATCGAATTTTTAGTATAGTTATAGCATTAATATACAATTAAATTTTAAAGCTATAAATTTTTATTATTTTTAATAGCAACTTATAATAATTTAATTATATAATTTATTAACTTTTAAATCGATATTTCGTTTTATTGCTATATTATTTTTTTTTTTAATAGTGCAAATATAATTAAAACATTAAAAAATAATTAGCGTTTATTTTTTTAATTGTATTATATATTAAGCGTTATTTTTAATAGCTTAAATTATATTGTTTTTTAATATAGTTTAAAAGTTTTAAACTTTTTTTATAATAATAACTAAAGCAAAACAAGCTTTGCTACTTTTTTAGTAAATAGTAATAAAGCTGCAGTTGAAAATTTAAATAATACTATATTTAATAAGCTAAATTTATTTAACTTTAAATTTAATTATTTAATAATTAATAAAACAACATTTGAACTTTAAGTTATTATTATTAATAGCTACTTTATTAAAAGTATTAATATTTTAAAAAGTTTGTTGTTTATTGCTTAGTTAGCAAAAAAAGTTTTTAATTTGGCTTCTCTGTATAATTAGTTAAAATAGCAGTTTTTTATTTTTTTATAACAAAAATGCAACTTTGTTTAATATTAAATAACAGTAATATATTAAAAAGTGTACAATTATAGTATGTTTTTTAGCTGATTTTATTTTTTGTTTTTTTTATTTGTTAACTAAATAGCTTGCTGTTTTTAAAAAGCTTTTAAAAAATGGACTATTTAATTTAAAGCTTTTAAAAAATAGAATATTTAATTTAAAAGCTTTTAAAAAACAAAATATTTGCTTAAAAGCTTTTAAAAAATAAACTATGTAATTTAAAAGTTTTTAAAAAATAAAATATTTAATTTTTGCAAATATTTTATTTTTTAAGCTTTTTTTTTAACTTTTTAAATTTGTTAAATATTTTAGTTATAAATTTTTTTTTTATACTTTTATTAAATATATATTAAAAGTAATATTAACAACTATATTAAATAGCAATAAATATTATAAAAGCTATATTTTGTTTTAGTTAATTAAATATATTATTAATAATAACTTAGCTATATTTAATAATACTTTAGCAAATAACAATTTAACAAATAAAATAGTATTTTAAAAAAAGTTAACTTATTAAAAAATACTGTTTTAATATTTACTATTAAATTATAATAAATTTAAACTTTTATTTTAATTAACTAAAAACTTTTTTTTTATATTGTAAATACAACTTTTAATTAAAAAAAGTTACAATATTAATAGTTATATTATTTAGTTTTAGTTTTTAAAAATGTTTTTAAAGCATACATTTTATTTGTTTTATATTTTTTTTTTTATATTATACTGTTGCAAAACTTATATTGTACTTTTTAATTTGTTATACTTTATACAACATATAATATACAACTTAATATTTATAATATTAGCAGATTTAACTATATATATTTGCTTTTTTTAAATGCGCTGCTTATTTTTAAACAATATACTACTTATTTACTTTTTAATATACAGTTTTTATTTGTTAACAACTATATACTATTAATACTTAAATATTTCTGCTTATATATTGTTGTAAACTAATATTTTATATTGTTTGTTTAAATGTAAACAAAAGCTAGCATATTATAAACTAAAGTTTAAGTTTATATATAAAAGCACTAGATTTATTTATAATATTGCATATTATACAAATATATTGTTATATTTTAAAAATATTTAAAATAGTTATATAATAAGTATAAATTGTGTTACTTTGTTGATTTAATTATTATTTTGTAAAAATATAATACAAAAAATGTTATTACAAGCAATACTTTAAAAAAAGCAATATATAACTTTTACTACAAATATTTGTTAACTATTAACTTTGATTTATTAAATCTTAAAACAACTTAAATAAATTTTAAATTTTGTAATATATTATATATTGTTAAATTTAAAAACTAAACTAATATTTTAGTTTTATTATTTATATTGTTTTATAAGTTAAAATGTTTAACTTATATAAAATAAATAACTAATTATACATTTAAAAAGTTTGTAACATACTTATATTTACAAAACTTGTTTTAAAATATAAGTTTATTAAATATAATAAAAAAGCTTACTAAAAAGCTTTTTTTACTATATTAGTTTAAAGCTTATAATATTTATAAATAATACTTTTAAACATTAAATAAAAGCTAGCTTTTATTTAATATGTTATAGTTTGAGCTGTTTATATTAAGCTTTAATTTTATATAAACTTTTTACTGTTTTTAAGCTAGTATGTTTACTTTTAAACAACTTGTAAATATAAAGTACATTTTCTAAGCTTTTTAAAACTATAAAAGCTAGCTATATACTTTGTTATTTTTTATACTGTTGTAAATACTGCTGCTTAACTACAGCTTTTGCTACAAATGCTATGTTTTATAATCACATTTTATAATTATTAACTTTTAACGGTTTATATTTATATAAATATATTAACTATTTATTTTAATAAATTATATAAAGTATAACTTTTGTTTTTTTGTTTTAACTAAAAATTTTAATATTTTAGTACTAATATATACTATTTGCTTTATTAAACTTATTAAAAAACTTGCTATATTTGCTTTGTTTAATACTAATTTATTTATTGATTAATTTTTAATAAAGTTGTATACTAAACATTTATATATTAATTAGTTATTTTTAAGTTTATTTTAGCTTATTTATATTAACGATATGCCTTTTTAACACTTTTAAATATAAAAACAAAAGTTTAATATTTGTTTTTTTAATAAATAAAAGTAATAGTACTATAAGCTCGAAATTAAAAATATTATATATAAATATAGCATAGCATAGTTACTAAATAATATGTTTTAATAATATATATTTTAGTTTAATAATACTGTTTTAAATAAAATATATTTACTGTTTTTAAAACTATTTTATAGCAGTAAATAGTTATATTTACAAAATATTATATAAAATATTATTAAAGCTAATATTTTATTTAAAACAATGTTATAAATAAATATAGTATAAATATTAATATATATAATATTGCTTAAACAATATAATAAAGTGTATAAGTTATACAGCGAAATATATAAACTAATACTATAAACTATTACTTATATATATAATTTTAACTTTTTTAAAACTTACAAAAAGTTATTTAAATAATTAAATTTTTTTAATATTGCTATTAAAATTGCTTTATATAAAAGTTTATTAAACTTTAACAGTAGTTATTTTTATGTTTTTATATTTTTTAACTTATATAAACTTTATATTAAAATATTTTTAGCACTAAAAAAAAAAAAAGTTATTATTTTGTTTAAAAAAAGCGATATATTATTTAATAGCGATATATTGCTATTATTTATTTTAATACAGCAATAGCAGCTTAAAATAAATGCAGCTAATAACAAATTTAATAAATATAAATACTGCTTTTAGTTATTATATATATAATTAATACTAAGCAGCTAAGCTAAAATTACAGCTTAAAAAACTAAAACTTTTGTTTGTTAATATACCGAAGTTTAAACTACTTAAAATGTTACATTTAACTATTAAAACTTTTATTGCATATTATAAAACAACTGAATTAACTATTACAAAGTTTATATTAAAACTTATATTTTTATTATATTTAACTTTAAATATATAAAGTTTTTATATTTATAATTATTAAAATGTAGTAACAACTAATAATTTAACTTTTTTAGCATTTTTTATTATTGCTTTAGCTTTTTAACTTGTTATATAAAAAATTATTCAAATTATAATGTGTTAATTTTTTTAAACTAAGTATTTTTATTTATAATAACTACTTATTTATTGCTAACTAAAAGTTGGTTTAAACTATAAATATTTAATATATACTTTATAATATATCAATGTTATACTGTTTAGTAAATAGTACTGTATAAATTTAAAAAGTACGCTGGTTTTACTATTTTACTGAAATATTTAATAGTAAAAAGTTGCAATAACGACTTTTGTATATATTTTAAACAGCTTTTTATACTTTTAACAGCTTATTTTATTTTATATAAAAACTAATTATATTATTGCTTTAATATATATTTCTATATTGTAAAACTGCTATTTTTGCTTGTTAATATATTTGTACAGCTTGATTTACTAAATACAATTGTAAATTAATTAACATATACTGCAAATGTAAGCAATAAATATAGCTTTAATATAGTTATAAATTTTGTAAAAAAATAAAAAAAGCTTTTATTAAAATTTATTAAGTAAAAAAAATATATTAAATAATATAACATAAAAAGCAAAAGCAGCGTTAGTTTTATATTAGCTATTAATAATGCTAATTATATTAATAATAGCAACTATATCGATAATATTAATAATATTAGTAATTATTTACTTTTAAAATAAATAAACTTTTTTAAAACTTATAATAAAAAAAAAATTAAATATAAATTTGTTTTTATTTATAATATTGTTTTAATTTAATATATTAGTTATATTATTTAAATTTTAAAAAAAGCTATAAAATATAATTAGTTTTTAAAAATTGACTTTTTTATATTAGCTAACTAAATAGGCTTTTAAAAAATAAAATATGTAATTAATTTAAATATTTTATTTTTTAAGCTAGCTTTAAATAATTAACTTTTTTTTTTTATATAGTTATATAAGCTTTTATAAAATAAAATATATAATTAATTTTATATATTTTATTTTTTAAACTAGTTTTTAAGTAAACATTTAAATTTATAATATTTAATTGTTTCGATTTTTATTATTAACTAATTTAGCTATAAAAATTTAAATTTAATTAATTTTATTAATTATAACTTTTTTTTTTTTTAAGTTAGTGCTTTTGCAAAAACTGTTTTAAAAGTATTATTTTTAAAAAAGTGCTTTTTTTTAACATTTTTTTTTAAAACCAGAGCTTTTAACAAAATAAACAAAACATTAGCTAAAAGCGCTTATTTTTAAACTTTTAGCAAAATAGCTAAAACATTAATCAAAAGCGCTTGTTTTATTTAAAAATTATTTTTTAAAAAATCTGTTAATATCATATAATTTGTAATATATTTATTTATTTTTATTTATTGTATACTATTTTTAATAGTTTAATTATATATTATTAACAGTATAAAATTTTTATTTATTTTTATTAGTTATATATTTAGCTTAATAATATAATTATATACTGCTAACTAAATAAAATTTTTATTTATATTTATAAGTTTTATATTTAGTTTAATAATTTAATTATATATTGTTAGTACTACAGGATTTTTATTTAATTTTATAAGTGCTATATTTAGTTTAATAATTTAATTATTTTTTGCTAATATTACGGGATTTTTTTCAATATTTATTAAATTTATATTTAATTTAATAATTTAACTATGTTTTATTAATACTGCAAAATTTTTTTTAATATTTATTAAATTTATACTTAGTTTAATAATTTAGCTATATTTTTTTAGCAGTATAAAATTTTTTTTAGCATTTTTTTTAATATTTTTTTTATTATTTGTTAAATTGTTTACATTATATATTCAAAGTTTCAACTATAATTTGTTATTTGTTGAATTTTCGTTTAAATTAATAATATAGCTTTTGCTAATTTTGTAATAACTGCTTTTTTTATATATAAAGTTATACTGTTTTAAAAATATTTTATTTAAAACTTTTAATTAACTTTTATTATATTTATTTAAGTTTTTGTTTATTAATTACTTTTTAAAAGTTTAGCTAAATATGATTTTTTTGTTAAATCAAATTTAAACTACTAAAAAAAATAGTAGCAATTTAATAAGTTCTAGCTAGTTTATTAATTAAGCAAATATTTATTAGCTATATAATTTTATATTAAAAATATCGAACTTTTTATAATTGATATATACTGTAAACAATAATAAGTCAATATATAATATTTAGTTAAAGTTTTTCTGTTTAATAAACTTGCTATTTAATATTATATTAATATATAAAAAATGATTTAATATAAAGCTAGCGTTAATAATTATATAATAATAATAATTATTTAAAAAAATATTTTATATAAACTAAAAATATAAGTTTATTGTTATATTTAAAGCGTTTTTTATTTTAGTAGCAAATTTTAAATAAACAAAAAAAATGTTATAACTTTATAACATATTTTTATAATATAATTAAATTGTATAGCTACAATTAATATTGTTTAAAATGTTAATAATAATAAAAAAATCTTAATAAATTTTAAAATTTAAAGTTTAACTGCTAAAATTAAACATAGTATAAAATAGCAAATTTAAAAAAACTAAAAAACTAAAAAAAATGTTATAACAGCATGAAGTTTTTTTTTTTAACAAAAGTTAGCTAAAATAAACAATATTTATAATAATAATTTTAGTAATAATATAAAATTAACTAAAATTTAATATATATATATTAATGTTTTTTTAATAAATATTAAAGTAAATATTATAAATAAACAAGCTAGCTATACTAAGTATATAAGCTATATATTTTATAAATAAAAGTTAACATATTATAAACAAAAAAAAAAAGCAGAAAAAAAAAAAAGTTAAAAAATGAAATATATACAACTAGTAAATATTCCATTTTTTAAAAGCTAAAAAAAAAAATATCTACGATTTATAAATATTTTACTTTTTAAAAACTAAAAAACAAAATATTTACAACTTATAAATATTTCGTTTTTTAAAAGCTAAAGCTATATATAAAATATTATTTACTATTAAATAAAAAAAAAAAATGTTATTATAATATAATATATAATCTTTTTTTTTAATTTATTATTAATAAACAAAATATATAAAAGTTTATTTAATATAACAAACTAACTAAATAAAAAGTATAAATAATTATAGCAAAAAATTAATAGCTAAATATACTTGTTAGTATAAAAAGTATTAAAAAAAAATAAAATGCTAATATTATTATATTTATAAAATAGTTTTTTAGTTGTTATAATTTCAATAAATAAACTTTTAAACTTAATAATTTTATTGTTAAATTTTTACAGCTTTAGCAGTTTAAATAATTTAATATTTATATTTATAGTAAATATAATTTATACTGTAATATAATTATAAAAAAATAATGTTTTGCTATTTATATTAGTTATTATATTAAAATATTTTTATAAAATATTAACTAACTATTGCAAATATTTATATAAGTTAGTTTTATTAAGCTTAAAATTTAAACAGCATATAACAAAAAATGCAGCTTATATTTTTTCAAAATAACATATTATATTTATAAAATTTAATATTTAAGTTTTATTTATAATAATATTATTTGCTTTTAATTTAAAATTCTTTTTTAAATTAATATTAGTTTAATTTACAAATATTAGCTTAAAACTAATAACTTTTTTATTTGTTAAATCTAATATTTGTTAAATAATATTATTTAGCAACAATATTACAGTTAAATTTAAAGCATATAATATAAAAGCTATTGCTTTTGCAAATCTTTTATAAAAGTTAAAGTTTTTTTTATACTTTTTATATACCGATTTATAATTTTTAACATTTATATTAAAAAACTTAAATATACTTATAACTATTTATATTTATAATAAAATCAAATTTTATATATTTTAAATTTTTTAATATATTTTTATACTTAATAAAATTAATTTATACTTTAACTTTATATTAATATTTTTTTAAAACAAAAAACTTATTTTAAAAAAAGTATACTTTATATTAATAGCTTAAAAATAAATAAACATTAAATAAATATATAATATTTAGTTTTAGTTTTTTATTAAATGTTTAAAAACTTAAACTAAATTATAAAGTAATATTTTATAATTTATTTTATTAAATTGCTAAAAGTTTGCTTTTATAAATATATAAAGTGTTACAATTAGCATTATTATATATTAAAAAGTTAAATCTTTAATATTAATAAAAACAATATTTACTTTTAGTTTTTAAACAAATATATTATTTTTAATATTTATAAAAAATATAATAGTTACAAAAATTGTTTTAATTTAAAAAGTATAAATAAGCTATTTTTTAGTTTTAATAAATTTTGCTAAAGCTTTGTTACAAAAAAATCTATATATTAGTTTTAAAAAATCAGCAGCTATTAATATATTAATAAAACATTTAGTTATAAATAAAGCTTTAAAAAATAAAATATTTACAAGCTTAAATATTTTGTTTTTTAAAAATATTATATTTGTTTTTTAGTTTAAATTATTTACTATTTATATAAAAGTAACATTTATAATATTTTATAATAACAAAATATATATATGCTATTTTAATATTTAAATTGCTTTTTTAATTAATTAAAAAATAAAAAACATTAAAAATATAAGCAGTTTTTTTTACAAAACTTACTTTATTATTATTGTTTTTATTAATATAATTTAACAGCGTTTTATAAACAATTACTTTTTTAAATTTATAAAACTAATTAAAAATATTAAAATCTTTTTTTTTAATAATATTACAAAAGTTTTATTTGTTATAATTATTTTGCTTATTTAAATAGTGTTATATTTTTTAAACAATAAAATTTTAGCATTTTTTGTTATATTTTTTTTTAAAAGTTTTTTTATTTATAATAAACAATATATTAATAAATATATAAAAAACTTATATAATTAAAACAAAAAAGTAAAACTTAAAAACAAAATATATAAAAAAAAAATATTAAAGTTTAAAAACAAAATATATAAAAAAAAAGCGTTAAAACAAAAAAGCTAAAATAAATAGCAAAAAATATAACTTTTAAAAAAAAGTTGTAAAAAAAATAAAAAAAGTAGTTATATAAAAGTTATAAAAAAAATAAAAAAAGTAATTATATAAAAGTTATAAAAAAAATAAAAAAAACAGCTATAAAAAAGTTATAAAAAAAATAAAAAAAGTAGTTATAAAAAAGTTATAAAAAAAATAAAAAAAATAGTTGTAAAAAAATAATAAAAAAAATAAAAAAAAAAATTGTAAAAAAAGCTAAAAAAATAATACAAATATTTCGTTTTTTAAATAAGTAATAAAAAATATATTTATATATATAAAAAAAAATACAAAATATAATATATTTAAAATATAATTTATACTAATTTAATATTTTAAAAATTAATTGTAATTTTTAAAATATTATATTTTAATACAACTTTGTTAAAACATTAATATTATTAACTATTATTAACAAATTTGCTATAATTTTATTTGTATTTTTTGTTTTAGTTTTTTTAGCTGCAAGCTTTTTTATATCGTTTTTTTTTTGTTTATAAAATATTTTAGCAAAAAATATAATAAAGTTTATTATAAAAATATTTTTCGATATAAAAAATATGTTTTTTTTTTTTTATATTGTTTTAATTTCAAGTTTAAATATATTAACAAACTAGTTAAAATTATAAAAAAACAAAACTATTAATATATTACTTATAATGATTATATTTTATATATTAACAGCTAATTTTAAACTTAATATTAAATCAAAATGTTTTATTAAAACATTAATGTTTATAAAATCAATGTTTAAATTAAAAGCTAAAATATTTTTATTAAAATGTTTTAGCAAAATTTTTAGTTTTATAAAAAATATATTTATTTTAAATATTGCTTTATTGCTATTTTTATTTTTTTTATTTAATACTTTAAGTAAAAATGTATATATAGCAGTAGTTTTATTTGTTTTTTTTTCCAATTGTTTTTTTTTTATTTCGTTAGTTTTATCAACTTTAGCTATTTCGATATTTATTAAAAATATTATATTAAAAATCAATATAAACAAAGCTATATTTAAAAAATTATTATTAGTTATAAAAGCTTAATAGTTTTAAACGTTATTTGTTTTATAATTTGCTGTTTTATTTTCAAATAGTAAATTTAATAGCTTTTTAAAAGCTATATTTATTATTTACTAAAATATAACATATAGTTAAAAAACTAATACTTATAACTAAATTAAATATTTATATATAAAATATAACTTAAAAAGAAATTTATTTTAAATTTAATTAATTTACAATATATTGTATAATTTAAAATACTAAATTGCTATAATAATAAATATGCTAAAAAAGCAAACAAGCTTTTAAGCAATAATATTTGCTGCTTTAAAGCTATATAAAAGTATTAATACAAAAAAAACTAGTAATAAATATAAATTAATATAAATAATATAAATATAAAATAAAATCTAAAGTTGTGATTTTAATAATAAAATATTATATAATATTACAAATAACAAACTAATAAAAATAAAATAAAAAAAAAATAAAACAAATATAAGCTATATTTATATATTAACTTTAATAATTTTATTTTATATAAGT
>MU378635.1:0-11166 GCA_022495175.1 Hypoxylon argillaceum | reverse complement strand
TTTATATTATTATTTAAATAAATATATTTAATTATATAAATAATAATAAAAATTTTAAATTTAATAAAATTATATTAAATAAATTAATTTTTTTAGTTTTATATAAAAAAAAAAACTAAATTTTAAAAAAAATTGCTTTAAATTAAAATTTAATTAATTAATTAATTAAGTTTTAAATTTAAATTTATTATTATAATATATAAAAAATATATTAACAGTTTTATTATATAAATAATTTATAAATATTAAAAATAAAAGTTTTATTTTTATATAATTTAATAATTTAAATATAAAATTTATTAATATTAAAAATTAAAAGCATTTTATAAATATAATAGCTTTTAAAAATTAATTTTATTGATTGTATAAAGAGATTTTAAGTACAGTATGCGAAGTAAATAGCCAAAAGCCAAAAGCTAAAGCGTTTGTGTGTTTGTCACTAGTGGTCCTAATGGCCCACCGTCCACGTGGGTCGGTCGGCCGACTTATGCGATGGAACGACCGCCGGATAATTCCTACTATTACGCTTTTGCGGGGTGACACTTACGTACCTATTTTGCCCTTAATGCTCTGTAAAAACACACACAAGTACCGGGGTAAAAGAGGCCGGCATTTTGTTGACTTATAGCGGCAGTGAGGTTGCTAATTTGCTCCATAGCTCTAATTATGGCCCTCATTCAAATCTCCGAAGAAACGCGTCAGCGCGTTGCCATTCGTCTTCGATCACATCCCTCTTGTCCTTAGACCTTAAAACCAGCTGGACGTCGAATTCTTTCGGGCACATTAATATCGCGTCCGTCCACGCGTGGACACTGGTATCAATCTGCGAAGCTCCACGAGTAGCCACCACATCAAAGGCCCACACCAGCTTCGCCATCGTCATCATCATGCTATTCTCAGCCATGCGCTGACCAGCGCACACCCTCCTTCCCGCCCCGAACCCGTAGCTCTGACGGCGAAACCCGTAGTCTGCGGTAGAATCTATCGAATCACTTGCTACTTTGTGCGCGGTAGTCAGAGTAGACTTGAGCCCGAGCGGGTGTTTGAGAAAACGAGACGGGTCGAAGGTGTCGGGGCTCTCATACTCGTCGGGATCATGATTAATCGCCCATGAATTCATGATTACTGTCGTGTTGGCCGGTATGAACATGTCATTGTATACATCATCCCGCATAGTAGCATGAGGAAGTGCCATCGGGAGACTGGGTCGCCATCGGAGGAGCTGCAGGGCAACAAAGTCATTGTCAGCGGGGTTACACATCTCTCCAACCTATAAATACTGATGAATAAAGCTCTTACCTCGTAGAAGCAAGCTTTAAGAAGCGGAAGATCGTCGGAGCTGGCACTAGCACTAGGCATCACTTTCCCCCCGAAGACACGATCAACTTCTTCTTGAAGCTGGGCCTGTAGGCCTGGGTGAGTCGCCAAAACCAACATAAATGTTTGGAATGCACTCGCAGTGGTGTCGGACCCGCCCTCCATCATGAAGCCAAAGAGATAGTCGAGTTCTTCATCACTATACTGCGTCTTATCATTATTGCGCAATACTGCCGCCACAAAGGAATCCTGGCCTTTGCCGCTGGCTACGCGCGTTCTGGCCTCGACATGGAGGTCGTGGTACAGTTTGTTCTGTCGCTGCTTTACCTTCGCCAGTTTTTGTTTATAGCCCTTCCACGGCGTCAGGAAGTCGGGGACATATTTTAAAAAGGGAAATATCTCAAGAGGTGGCGTGCCACCTTGAACTAGTACAGAGGCCCACTCCTCCTGGACGTCGAAGAAAGTCATGATCTTGCCCTCGGGACTAATATCTGTACCGCGGATCCCGAAGACGGAGGCCATAATGACTGCCCCAAACATCCTGGTGGAGTAGTCCCACCACCTCGCTGGGTTGTGCAAGATGTCGCGAATGAGCTGCACGGACTCGGCATGCTGCAAAGGGAGAAGCTTGTCGCTGTTCTTCAAAAAGTCCATCGTCGTCTTGCGGGCGCTACGCCATTGCGGCCCGTAGGGCATGAAGGCTAGATGAACGTTGCCTGGGGGCACGATGTATTCAACGATTGGCATGTGCGGTCGGGATGAATATACTGCACCGCGAAGATCCAGCAGATCGCGGACTGCTGTCCAGTTGTTAAGGACAATGGCCTTGGCGTTCGGTCCCATTTGGAGGCCCAAAAGACCGTGTGAGCCATAGGCGCGGCCCCATTCCGCGAACTGGAGGAACGGCTTGGTGAGAGGGATCTGGTGTATGTTCCCGAGGAAGGGGATAGTAGGAGGACCCGGAGGGAATCTGCTCGCTATCGCTCTAGGCGCCAATAGTCCTCTGTAAAGGAGGTATGATAGTAAGAGGGTTGTGGTGCCGAAGAGGAGGCTGCTGTACGACATTATGACATAGGTAGATCACAGACGGAGGTTGAGGTACCTATGCGACGACTCAGATGTGCTTGGCATCACTTCGCTATTGAGAGTTTAAATACAAGTCGTTATTACATTCTTTCTGGCTATATATTGCGCTAGTTCTCCAGCGTGAAGAGGCTCTTATCTAATATTCAACCGGTAGATAGCGCTATAGTCAGGTGGGTTGCAGTCTTGCTTACCGTCGGTTGTAGAAGCAAGGTATAGTTATACACTTGCGAAATGGAATGACGACTCCATTGGCTTGATCATCTAAGCGACACATCTTCGCCTTCCATGCGACGTAAGCACCACCCATGTCTAAGTGATTGGACGCTTACGTAATCCGTTAATCCAGGTAAGCTAACGCGATCATAACACCACCATATATTCTATCTAATTACGTAGTCAGTACTCAAACTAGTTTGGGGAGTTGAGTCTATATAATTCTGAACTAGCGTCGAGCACGACGGCCCCGGGGATCGTGCACGATGCGGAAACAAAGAGGGGTGCCTGTGCCAAGAAATTGCAGGCAGGGAAGACAGCAAAATGCAGAAGTAACATGGAGAACCGTTGCAGTGGATTACCTATGTAGATTTCCCGAAAGCACGTGCAATTGAGGGGTTGGTAAGTTTCTCTGAAGACCACTGGATGGCAAGTTTGGGTCGTGCTTGCAGAGCTCGGGATATACTCTAGCCCAACCTTATGAGCAATCAGACAGAACGGGTTGCGATCGAGTTGGTGATCATTGTAACACCTCCCATACTAGATCATGCAAATGAGTCCTGTCAACTCAATTTTTACAAGTTGTCGCATGTCTATATGTAGTAATCTACCATCGGAAACCAAAAGGTTGGAATTAGGAGTATTTACTATGTATGAGGAAATATTAGGATTGGTGTTGGAATAGCAGTGTTAGTTGCAGTTAGCATGTATTTAGATTTTTTTTGTACGACTTGCTATTTGCTTACTAAGTAGTCGGCTGTACTTTGTTACATGCAACGCTAGCGAGCTGTTAATAAACTTATATAACTTTTGTATATATGTTATATATATAAAGATTTTTTTTTAAATATAAAAATAACAATAATATTATATAATTACAGTATTATATTTTGTTTTAATTTTATTATATATAATTAATTATATAAAACTAAATTAATATTAATTAATAATTATATTAATTTTTTTTATTTAATAATAATATATTATAAATTAATAAAATTTAAAAACAAAAGTTAATTAAAATAACTTTTAAATTTTAATTATATAAATATATTTTTTTTAATTTAGCAAAAAATATTTATTTTTATATTATATTTTAAATTTATTTTTATATATATATATATTTTTTTTATTTAATAAAAAATATATATATTATTATATATAAAAAAAAATTAAATTTTTTATTATATAAATATATTTTTTTTAATTTAATAAAAAATATTTTTATATAAAAAAAGTAATAATAAATAATATTACTATTTAAAAAGTTTTTATTATTTATATTTAATTATATAAATATATTTTTTTTTATTTAATAAAAAATATATATATAAAAATAAATAAATAATTTATATTTTTTATTTAAACAAATTTATTATATATATAAATTAAAACAATAATTTTTAAATATAATAATGTTTTAACAACTTTAATAAAAAATTAAACAAAAAATTATTTATATTTATAACTTTTTATATAATAAATTTATTAAATATTTTAATATTAATATTATAACTATATAAAAATATATTATTATAAAATATTAAAATAAATTTATTAATATTTTTATTGTTATAAAATAATATTTTTTTATTTATTTTATATATTAAATAATAAAATATAAATATTTAAAATATATTAATTAAAATTTTTTAAAAATATATAAAAAAAACTTTAAAAATTAAATATAATATTAGTTTAACTAAATTAATTATATTGTTAAAATTTAAAAGCTAAGATTTAAAAAAGTATTAGTATATTTATATATATTTTTTTTATATATATTTTAAAAAAAAAATTTCTTTTTTTTAAATTTTAGTTTTATATAATATATACTATTAGCTATATATTATTTATTATATTATATTTAACTTATAGTTTATTTTATTCTGTAATAATTTTAAAGCTTTTATTTAAAGTTATTTATAATATAAAATAATATTTTAACGTTTTAAAAAGTTTGTTATATTTATAAATATAATAAAATTAAATATTATTTAAAATGATAATAAAAATATTTTAAACTAGCTTTAATTTTAAATTTTTTTTGAAAAAGTTTAATTTTTTGCTTTTGCTATTACTTTTAAATTATTAATTAATATATCAGTTTTATAAAAAGCTTTTATAAAAATATAAACAAAAAATTATTAATTAAAATTTAAACGAAACAAATAAAATTAATATATTGTTAAATTATATAATTTTTAATTTAAAACTATATTAAAAATAACTTTAAAAAAAAAAAAAAAAAAAAAAATCAATAATTTTATTAACTGTAAAAAATAGCAAAATTTTAAACGATCAGTTTTTTTTTATTAATACTAAATTTTTAAAATATATTAATAATATAGTTATAATATTATTTCTATACTTTTTAATAACAATAATATAATCAAGTTTTTTATATATATAAATTATTAATAAAAATATAATAAATTTAAATCGAACTATAATAATAATATAAATTTTAATTAATTAATTAAATTTAAATATAAATTATTAATTTTAAACTTTATATATAATAAATAAATTAAATAAATTAAAAAGTTAAAGTTTATATTTAATAGTTTTAAATGTAAATTTGATTATTTAATAAATAAAATTGTATATATAATTAATAAAATAAATTAAAATTATAAAAATAAATATTAAAACTTATTTAAAAAATTTTTAAAAATAAAATAGCTTTAATATTAATATAATTAAAATGTATTTTTAAAATAAACAAAAACTTTTATATAATAATTAATATATTTAAAAATAAATATAAGTATATAGTTAAAACATATTTATTAATTTTTAAATTAATATTTTAAACAATTTAATTATTATTTAGTTTAAATTAAAAAGTAAAAATTAAAAAAAACTAACAATAAAAAAGCTATACTTTTTTATTAAAAATTATTTGATTTATTAAAAAAAAAAATAATAAATTTTTATAACTTTTTATTTACTATTTAAAAAAATATAATTAATGCAATAATATATTTAATAAAAATTAATAAATAAAAGTTAAAAAAAAATATAATAATAACTAAATTTATATATAAATTATAATTAAAGTTGTTATAAATTTTATATAAAACTTTTATAATATTATTATTTTTATTATAATTTTTTATAATTATAAAATTTATATATAGTTAATAAAAACTGTTATAAAAATTATCGTTTTAAAAAATTATAAAACTTTTAATATTAAAATTTTTAATTTAAATCAATAAATTATTAAGTTTTAAAATATTAAATATATCGATTTAATAAATTAAAAAATAAATATAAAATTAAAAAGTTATAAAAGTTTTTAAAAAATAAGTTTAATTATTATTTAAATTTAAATCAATAATTATTAAAAAATTAAAACTTTATTACTTGTTTTTTTTATAACAAAACAAATTATTATATTAATTAATATTTTAATAAATAGTTTTAAAAATAAATTATTTAAAAAACTTAAACTATTAAAAAAAAATTTAATAATTTTTATTATTTAAAATAAA
This sequence comes from Hypoxylon argillaceum, assembly GCA_022495175.1. Lineage (NCBI taxonomy): Eukaryota > Fungi > Ascomycota > Sordariomycetes > Xylariales > Hypoxylaceae > Hypoxylon > Hypoxylon argillaceum. The sequence continues at coordinate 5,050 of MU378635.1, read as the reverse complement.
CTGTTTTTTTTTATCGATTTGTTTTAAAAAATTATAATAATTTTAATTTAAAAAATAAAAAATAAACTTAAATTTTATAATAAAATTTAAAAATAAATACTAACTATTTGTTTTATTTTTTTAATATTTTTACATTTTTTGTTTAATATATATATTTAGTTTAAATAAATCACTTTTAAAAATATATATTGATTTAAACTTTTATATTAAATATAATTATATTAATTATATTTTTATTTTATATTATAAATTATAAAAAGCTTTTTATAAGCTTTATAGTTTATAAATTATAAATTAAAAAAATTTAAATATATATAAAATTTATTAAGTTTTTTATAAATTAATTAATTAACAAAAAATTATTTGTATAATTTAATATATATATATTACAATATTATATAATAATTAATTAAAAAAAAGTTTATTATTATTGTTTTAATTAATTTTAAAAAGCAAAAAAATTATATTAAATCTAAGTTTAAATTAATAATTTTTTAGTTTTAAATAAAAATATTTTAAATTATTATTATTTTAAAAGTTTATATAAATTTATTAAAATAAAAAGTATTATTAAATAATTATTATTTTATTTAAACTTTTATTTTTTAAAAAAATAAAAATAAAACTAATTTTTATAAATTTTAACTTAATTTTAAAAAAGTTTTAAAATTTATTTAAATTTTTTAATATTTTTAATATTAATATATTTTTTTATATTTATTAAAATAATTTATTAATTAATTTATAAAAAAATATAATAATATTTTATTATTTTATTTATTTTTTAGTTTAAAATAAGTTATAAAAACTAAAAAATTAGCTATAAAAAATAATAAAAAATAAAAAAATAAAAAAATTAAAAAGTTTTACAAAAGCATTAATATTTTTTATATTTAAAAAAAATAAAACTTTATGCTTTTATATTAACTATAAAAGATTTAACAAAATTTTATAAAAAAATCGCTTTATTTTTTTATTTATTTTAAAAATATTAAATCAAATTGTATATATAAAAATATTTTTAAAAATTAATTTTAAAAATATTTATTATTATATATAAATTTAAAAAAAAAATAAATAAAAAATAGCGTTTTATATATATTATAAATATTATAAATTTTTAATTATATTTATAAATTTATATAATATTTTTGCTACTTTTTAAAATTATATATAAAAAACATTTAATAATATTTTAAATATTTTTTATATAGTATATTTTAATAATATATTTGTTTTTTTTTTTAAATAAAAATTTATATATAAATTATATTTAAAATATTATTAAAAAATTTTAAAAAATTAAATTATATATTAAATTTTTTAAATATTAATTTTATTAATATAAATTAAAATTTTTAAATTATATTATTTTAAATAAAAAAATTGAAATAAACTTTTTATAAATTAATATTATTAAAAAGTAGCTTTTTTTTAATTTTTATTATAAACTATAATAATTTTTAAAATTTTGTAACTTTTATTATTGTTTTATTAAAAAATATTTTTTAATTATTATTTTATTATATTAATATTTTAAAAAAAATATAACTAAAATAAAAAAAAGTAGAATTTTTTTAAATGATTTAAAAAAGTATATTTTTAAATAATTATAAGATTTATTTAAATAAATTATTTTTTTTATATATTTTAATTTTAAAAAATAAATATTAGTAAAAATTAATATATTTAAAACTATATTTATAAATAATTTATTTTAAAAAAATAATTAAAAATAATAACAATTAATTTTATATTATTTTTAAAAGTTTTTTAATTAAAAATTAAACTAAAATATATTAAACAAAAAAATATTAACTATTGTTAAAAGTTTTAAATATTAATATTATTATTTATAAAAAAATAAATTATTTATTAAAATATTAATTAATTATAATAATTTTTAAACTTTAATAAAAATGTTAAAATTAAATAAAAAGTAAATTTAATAATATATTTATTTAATTTTTTTTAATTTTATTATTAAATATAAAAAAAAAAAGCAAAATAAAGCTGATTTTTTTTATGCTGTTTTAATTATATAAATAATATATTTTTTAATATAAATCTTTTTTTTATATTAAAAAAAAAATTGCTATACAATATATAACTATGAAAAATTAATATTTAAAAATATTAATTAAAAAAGTTTATATTAAACATTATTTTTTTAAATAATTAATTTTTATTTAATTAATTATATATATATAAATATAAATAATTATTATAAAAAAAAATATTTAAAATTTAAAAGTTAATTAAAATTTTAAATTATTAATTTAAAATATTTAAAAAAAAAATCTTAAATATTAATAAATTTTTAAATAAATCAAAAATAGTTTAGCTATAAAAAGTTAATAGTTAATTTAAAACTTTTTAATTTTTTATAATAAAAAAGTTTATATATTTTTTAAAAAATTAATTTATTTTTACTTAATTAAGCTATATTATAATAACTTTTTTATAAATTATTTTAATTAAAAATATATTTTAAAACTTTTTTAAAAAAAGTTTTATTAGCAAAATTTAAAATATAATATATAAAACTATATAAAAAGTTATATTATTTACTTTAAATTTAAAATAAAATATTATTAAAAATATAATAAATTAAATAGTTTATTAATATTTATTAAATTTATATAAAAATTATTTATAAACTTTATAATTAATTTATTAAAAACTTTTTATAAAAATAATTATATAAATTTTATATTAGTAATTATAAATCGATTTATTATTTATTTATATTATTATAACAATTGTATAATTAGCTATTTTATTTTATTAAAAAATAAAGTATAAATTTAAAAGCTTTATTAAAATAGTTATTAATTAAAATTTTATATTTATAAATAACTTTTAATTTAATTTTTATTATTATATTAAAATTAAAAAATATTATTTAATTGTTTTTTATTTTAAAATTAACAATTAAATAAAATATATAAATTAAATAATTAAATGTTATTTAAAATATTTTACTTTTATTAAATAAGTTAATTAGTTTTAATTATTACTACAAGTTTTTTTTGTTATAAATTTAACAATTAATTCAACTATTAATATTTTACTTTTTTAAGTTTTATATAGCTATATATTAAAATTTAAACTATTTATTAAAAACAACTTTATTTTAAAAAAAGTATTAATAATATAAAATTAATTAAATAAATTAAAAGTTATTAAAAATAAATTAACAAAACAATAGCAAAATATAGTTAAAAACTAAATAAAATATTATAATAATAAATATAAATTAATAAATTATAAAATAAATCAATTAATTATTTTATTAATTAAATACTTTAAGTTTAAAAAATATTGTTATAAATTAACTTTTAAATATATTAAATTATTTAAAATTATTAATAAAATTAATTTATAAATTTATTACTTTTATTTTTTTATATAATATATTTATTTTTATAATATATTTTTTGTTTAATTATTAAAACATTAAAAAGCTAATAATATAAATAAATTATTTATATTTAATTTAAAAAACAATAATATAAAATAAAAAATAAAAAATATAATTAAAAAATATATTTATAAAAGAAATTTATATTATAAAATAAAGTAAAAAAATTAATTAATTAAATATAACTAATAAATATTAGTTATTAATATATTTGTTATTAAATTATTATAAATTTAAAAAAAAAAAAAATATAAAAAAATAAATTAATAAAGCTATAAAGAAAAATTATTTATAATATTATATTAAAAATATATTAAAACTATTAAAAAAACTTTTTAATTAATTAGTTAAAATTGTTAAAAATATTAATAAAACAAAATAAATTAAAAACTTTATAAAAAAGTTTATATAATAAAAATCGAACTTATTTTTTAAATAATAATTTATATTTTATTAATAAGCTATATATAAAACTTTATTAAAAAATTTAAAAAATAAATTTAAAAACATTTTAAAATATTATAAACTTTTTATAAACTTTAAAATGTTTTATATTACTATTGTTTTTATAATAAATTATTTTTATTTTTTTTATAAAATAATATATAATTAAAAATTAAACTATATAATTAATATTAAAAAGCTATAAATAAAATATAATAATATAATAATATAAAATATATTAATTAATATTTTATTTAAGTTAAAAATAAAAGTAAAAAATAAATAAAATAATTTATTTATAGCATTAATAAAAAAAAAAGCAATAATTTATTAAATTAAAGTTTTATATTAATAAATTAAAAATTAATATTTAATAGTAATATTTTAATATTAATAATTTATATTAAAATTAATAATAAATATAAACTAAATAGTTTATTTTTATAATAAAAACTTTATTAATAAAACAAAAAATAATATAATATAAAAAAAAGATATAGCAAAAAAACTTTAAAAAATAAAACTATGTTTTAGCAATTTTATAACGAAATTAAGCTATAATATATTAAATATAGCTTTTTCTTTTATTATAAATAACAATATTGTTTAAATCGTTATTATTTTTTTGTTTTAAATTAAACAAATTAATATTAAACTTTAAAATTTTATATAAATAAATTATATTAAATATTATTATAATAAATAATTAATTTTTTAATAATAAAATAAAATTGAAATAAAAATAAAAATATTTATAAGTTTATAAATATTGTAGTTTTTTAATAATTACTATATATAGAACTTTTTAAATTTTTTAAAAAGTAGCAAATTTTTAAAAGTTTAATATTTTTAAATTAAAAAAAGTTATAAAATATTTAAAATAAAAATAATATATTAATAAAACAATTATAATTTAAAATTTATTTTAATAGTTAAATTAATAGTTATAAGTATAAATAATTTAACAATGTAAAAAAATATTAGAAATAGCAGTAATAAAAAAAATATAAAAAAAAAAAAAAAAAAATATAAAAATGACTTAAAAATAGGCATAAATATTAAAAAAAAATTTATTAAATAAAAGTTAATAAAATTAAAAATATTTAAAAAAAAAAAAAAAAAAAAAAAGTTAATAAATTTATAATTTTATATATTTTTGTTTATATATAAAACTATATTAAC
>MU378634.1:0-11218 GCA_022495175.1 Hypoxylon argillaceum | reverse complement strand
AGTAAATAATTTAATTAAATTTATTTTTAATTAAATTTATTAAAAATTTTTAGCTTGCTTTTTTTTTTTTTTTTTTTTTTTTTTTTTTTTTTTTTTTGTTTTTTATAATTAGTTTAATATATATATCTTTATATTCAAATTATACACTTATTACAATTAAATAAAAAAATTATTAATTAATTAATTTATAAATTTTTAAATAATTATTTATTTTTAATAAATATAACAAGTTTAAAACTTATATATAGTAGTTAAATAGTTTGTTAATTTAATAAAAACTGTTAAATTATAGCTTTTTTTTATTGCTGCTGTTTATAAGTAATTTAATTGTATGCTTTAAAAATATTGCTAATATATATATAACTTATTTAATTTGATTTTTTTTTTTTTGAAAAAAAGCAAAAACAAGCTTTTTTACTTCTTTGCAAAAAAAAAAAAAAAAAAAAAGAAGTTTTTTACTGCTGCTTTCTCTGTTTTTTTTATGCTTTAATATTTATAATAATATATATACTTTTGTTTATATTTACTATATTTTATTGTTAAATTTATATAGTAATAAACGTGCTTTTATTTGTACTTGTTATATTTTATTAACAAGTTTATTTGTTTGTTTTTTTTACTATTACTTTTAGTTTTAATAAACTAATAATAAATATATTAAATATTTATAAACGTTTTAATAAAAATATAATATTAGTTATACTAGTTTTTTTTTTAAAGCTGTTAAAATGTTTATAAGCTGCTTATATATTTATATTTTTTTTTGTAGCATTTATTATATTTGTTTTTTATAAATTTATACACTTGTTATATATTAGTTAATAATATTTCCGTAGTAATTTAACGCAGTTTTTTAAAAAAACTTATAAAACTTTTTGTTTATAATATATTTGTAATATTTTATAAAATTATTTAAACAAAATTTATTAAAAAACTATAAGCTGTAATAACTGCTATATATACTATTTTAGTAGTTATATATATAAAACTATATAAATAGCTTGTTTTTTTATTAATAAATATTAACTAATTAATTAATTTAAGCTTATTAATATTTGTTAAACTTTTTATACTTTATACAATGTTTTTATTAATAGTGTTTTTGCTGCTAAACTTGCTACTTTTTATATTATTGTTTGTATTTTTTTAAGCTTATTAAAAGCTAGTATAAAACACAAAAAAAAAAAAAAAAAAAACAACAACGAAAATATAAAAAAAGAAAAAAAAGAAAAAAATAGTTAGTTAAAGTTTTTAAACTAAATTTAAACTACTGTAATAGTAAAATTGTTTATGTTTAAAAAAGTTGTTTTTTTAAGCGGTTTTTTTTTTTTTTTTTTTAAATATATACAGCTTAATAAGCTTTAAATTATATTACTTTTGCTTTTTTTGCTTTTGTTTAACTAGCTTGCTTTAAATAACTGTTAATTATAACTATTTATTTTTTAGCTATTTTATTAATTTTTTACTTATTAACTAATTTTTAAGCTAATTAATAGTAGTTAAAACATTTATTAAAAACTTAAACTATTAAAAAAATATAACTAGTTTTAACTATATTAAAAATATAAACTATTTTTATAGTATAAAAGTTTTAATAAATTTATTAGTAATTATTTTATTAATAAATATATATTTTATTATAAAGCTTTTATATTTGATTTTTTAGTATAGTTAATAATTGTATATATTTATATGTTTTAATTTAATATATAAAACTGCTATTTTTTTAATAATTAATTTTATAATTTACTAATTATTATATTAAATATATATATATTAACTATTAAAACTAATATTAAACTTATTAATTAATTAGTTAATATATATAGCTTTTTTAACTGTTTATATAAATATAAAAAGTTTAGTTTTAGTAATAAATATAATAATTATATTTTGTTTATTAGTTTTTTATTTTATAATACTATTAAAAAGCTTTATAACATAAGCTTAAAAGCTTTTTTAATTAAAAGTATTATTATTAAATAAAACATTATTAGCTATTACAAAGTTATTTTTATTATTAAATTATAAAATATATAACTAAATATTTAATAAATAAAATAAAAGTTTATTAACTATTTTATAATATTTAAATAATAAATTATAATTAAAACGAATTAATTATAAAGTTTTAAATATTATATTAAAACATATAATTATTGTAGTATATAATATAAACTTTATTTTTTACTAAAATAAGTAAATATTAACTAAAGTTGCAATTTTTTTATAAAAAAAAAGCTCGCTGATTTTTATTGAAGTATTTATATAAATATTAAATATTGAACTTTTTAACTTAATAATTTTTTTAATATAAAAAGCTTAAAAAAACTATAAAAAACTTTTTTACTTATTTTTTATAATTTTTATTTTTAAAAACTATTATAAATTATTTTTTTTTATAAAGTTATATTTAACTTTTAAAGTTTTAATTATTTTATTAATTATTTTTTAGCTTTTTTTTTTATAAGCTATTACTATATTGTTAATATAAATAAATAACAACATTTTACTTTTTAAAAAACAACAAAGTTTATAAAATATAAAAATAAATTTTATTTTATAAAATAATTTAGTAAGCTTTTTTTGCTACAATAAAAAAAACTTTTATAACTTATATAAAATTTATTACAATTAAACTACTGTTTTAAATTTTCGATAATTTAGCAATATATATATATAAACTTTTTTAATTAACTTAGTATTAACAAATATATTTACAACATTATATTATTTAAGTTTTAAGTTAAATTTAATAGTAATAGCTATTAATATTTTAAACGATTTTTTTATTAATATATTAATATAAATGTTTTTTTTACTATAGTTAAATTATTAATTTTTTTATATTATTAAATAAACTTTATATTTATTATAATAGCTGTATTTATTAAACTTATATATATATATTTATATATAATTAAATATTAAACTTTTTTATAAAAAGCTTTTTAAAATTTTTTTTTAAATACTTATTTTAATATAGCTTTATAAATATATATATTTAGCTTTATAAAAATAATCTTTTAATAAATAATTAACAAACTTGTTGTACTATTTTAATAAAAAAAATAAGTTTTAGCAATAAATTTTCATTTTTTAAAATAGCAGTTTTTAAAAGTAAGTTTTTTAATAGTAATTATATAATTTAAAAGCTTTTTTTTTTTTTTAAGCAGTTTTATTAATATTTAATACTTATAATATTTTGCTATAAAAAGTACTAGCTAATTTATTTTTAATATTTAATATTTAAAATTAGTTGCTTAAATATATATAAACTTTCGAAAAATTTATAACTTGCTTAAAAGTTTTTTTTTTATAAGCTTTTTTAAAAACTAATTCTTTTTTACTAATAAAACTTTTTACAGTATTAAATATTTATAATAAGTTGTTGTAACTATATATAATATTTTTTAATAAATAAATTTGCTATACTTTTGTTATTAATTTATTGTTAATATATAATATGCTATAAAGTTTTACTAAATAAAAATAAGTAGTTTATTTATTTTATAATAAATTAAAAAATAACATTTTAGTTTAAACTTTTAGTTTATTTTTAATATATTTACTTTTTAAATAAAAGTTAAAATTATTAAATTAAAAAATTATTAAACTTAATAATATAGCAGAAAAAAATTTAAAAAATATTAAAAGCTTTAGTTTAAATTTAATGCTTATATATAAATATATTTTTTTTAAAAAAATTTTTAAAGTATTATTTATAAACTTGTTTTTTTTTTGTTTTATAACATTAAAATTTTTTAATATACTTTTTAGTAGCATATTAAAAAGCTTGTTATTTTTTAAATAGTTTTTTATATATTTGTTTAATTTAAAAGCGTTTTTATATGTAATTTTTTTAATTAGCAATTTATAAGCTTTTAAAAAAACTTTAAAAAATTTGTTTTTAAACTTATTTAAATTTTTGCTAAAAAATTCATTTTTATTAAAAGTTATATCTTTTGTAATAATTATTTTATTTTTTTATAATAACTATATATAATAAATATTAATAAATTAATAGCTTATTAAATAGTTTATTTAAGCTTTAAAATCGAGCTTTTAATATTTGCGCTTTTTTTGTTTAGTTTACTAAGTTATAATAAACATTATACAATTAAAAACTTTTAAATAAATAAATAATAAACTTTTTTTATAGCTTATTATATTTTATAAGTTATTAAAATAAAAATAAAACTTTTTATAAAAAACTTATTAATAATTAATTTGTTTAAATGTTTAATTATATAAATAAACTACTATATAAATTATTTTAATTTATAAAAAAAAAAAAAGCTTATAGTTGTTATATATAAAATTTGCTTTCGATTTAATAATAGCTTTTATTTTTTTAGCTTTACTGTTAAAATTTTAAATATATAATAATAAAATTTCAAAAGTAATGCTATATTTTTTAATAATTGATTTATTAAAATAAATAATTTTTTGTTTTAAATTAACAAGCTCGCTATTATATTTAATAGTTTTTACTTTAATATTAAAATAATAGTTTATATATTTAATATAATTTTTAAAAACTATTTATATAATATTAACAAGTTTATTATTTATATAATAGTTTTATATATAGTTTAAATAATAATTAATTATTAATATTACTTTTTAAAAGCGTTTTTTTTAATTAAATTTATTATATTTATAAAAATTAATAGCTAAATATATACCTGCTTTTATAACTTTTAAACAAGCTTTTTATATTATTTTACAATATATTTTTGCTTTACTATAAGCTATACAATTAATAGTACAGATTTTATTATTAAAATGTAATATAATCGCTATTTTTTTAATATAAATTAATAATTATTTTAACAGTTTAAAACTTAAATGTTTAAACTACTAGTACTAATAATATAAGTTTACTTTAGTTTTTAACTTTTTTATATAAAAATTCAACAAGTTTTTTTATATATAAAAAATATATGTTATAAGTTATATTAAAAAATATTTTATTATATATTAGTTATATATATAAATTAAAAAATACAAAAACATTTTTTAATAATATTTTAAAAAATTAAACTTAAATTTATTTTTTTAATAAACTTTTATATAGTTTAAAACTTGCAATAATATTAAATTTATAGCTATTTTTAAATAATAAATTATATTATATAGTTTATATATAATATATTTTTTTAAGCTATAAATTTTTATATCGATTTTTTTATAGCTATATATATAAATCGTACTATTTTTTGTTATTACTATATTTTTAAAGTTAGTTTTTTTTAAATTTAAAAAGTAGTTTAATATATTAAAAATATATAAAAAAGCTTTTAAATTTACTATAGCTAAATTTTTTAGTAAATAAATTAATAAACTTTTTTTTTATAAATTAAAAACGCTTTTAATTTAAACTACTAAAAGCTTTAAAAATTAATCTTTTTTTTTTATAACTTTAAGCTCGTTTTTTTTAAGCTTTTTTTTTTTATACTGTTATTTTGTATATTTTATTGCTTGTTTTATAGCTTTATTAATATTTAATTGCAATTTAACAATTTTTTTAATAGTTATATTTAAAATTTAATTGTTAAATTTGTTTTTAAAAAATATAAACTAACATTTAATTACTAAATAATATTTATAACATACTATATAGTTAATAATATTAAAATTTTCTTTTTTATTTTTTGTATAAATATTTACTTTAAAACGTTTGTAAAAATTACTTTGTAAATTTTTTTAAATATTTTTTCGTTGCTTGCTTCGTTTAAAGTTGCTACAGCATTTTTGCTTTTTTTTTTTTTAACAAAACTATTTTTAACAATTTTGTTATTTTTAATTAACAAACTTATTTTTATTTTATTTTTTTTAAAATATAAAAAATGCTTTTTTTTTTATAAACTTTTTACTAGTTTTTATAATGTTTAAAACTACTGTTTTATAATATAGTTCAAAAGCTATAATATAATAGTTTAATATATTATTAATAATTTTAACGCTATAAATATTTTAAAATTTAATAGTTTAAACAAAATAAATAGTTTAAAAAACTTTTTTAAAATTAGTAATAAGTTTAAAAAGTTTAATAATATTAGCACTTTTAATATTTATTTTAATAATTTTATTTAATTATTTATTAATTTATTTAATAAAATTTTTAATAAGCTTTGTTATTATTAAATATATAAAGTTTTTATATTTTTGTTTATATTTAAACTTAAAAACTTATTATATTATTATATTAAGCTTTTTTAATTTATTATATTATTTATTAATTATTTTATTTATTTTTATATATATTAATTTATAGTTAAAATATATTGTTTTATATATTTATTTAATAAGTTTAATAAGCTTTATTTAATAAATGTTATAATATTTTATTACTATATTATAGCTTTATTTAACAGTTAAATAAAACATTTATTAAAAAATAATAAATTTAATAATTAATATATTAAAAAAATCAACATTTATATTTGTAAATTTTACTATTGCTAATATATTTAGCTGTTTTAGCTAAAAAGTTTATATAAATTTAAAAACTAAGTAAGTTTATAAATTTTTACTACAAGCTTTTGCAATAAAATTTTTTTTTTATAAATAGAAGTTATTAAAAAAATAAAAAATAATTGCAGTAAAAGTTGCTATTTTAATAATTTTGTTAATTATATATATATAGCTTATTATTTAATAAAGTATAAAAATTGATAAAATTTTTAATTGTTAAATTTAATATATATATTCTATTGTTATATTAATAACTAGTTTTAATTTAAAAGAATTATTTAACAAGTTTTTTTTAATACGCTGCACAAACTACTTAATACTAGCTACACCACTTATGTAATCAATACGCGCCTCCCACACACGAGCCTCAGGCTCGTTAGGAGAGGCTCAAATCCAACACCTAGGTGGTCTAGAGGGGTCGAGAGGTGTAGGGGACCAAGGGGGGGTTGAGAGGGTCAAGAGTCAAAGGGGTCAAGGGGTCTAAAGAGGTCTTGCGAGGCTCTAGGAGGTTAAAGGGGTTCTAGGGGGTCGAGGGGGGTCCTAGGGGCTACTTTTACAAGTAGTCGAAATAAGTGGGCTGTCGGCGACAGCTAGGAAGGTCTAGTTAGGTCTAGGTTAGCTTTAGGTCCAGGTTAGCCTTAGGTTGTACGATTTATTATAGCCTCGGAGCGCAAACAAGTCGGACGAGTTTATCGGTATACAATGTCTTTGGAAGAAGGCTATACGATCTGTTTGCTTTGATTTAAATAATTATTTTTTTCTGAAATTGCCAGTTAATTTGATTAAATTAGTTAGCCGTTTAATATTAATATGTAAATTAAAAACTTGCTATAAGTTCAAACCTTGTATTTAAATATTATATGTTTTTATATAGCATTGTTATAAAATATATAATATAGTACTTTTTGTAAGTTTTTTTAAATAGATTTTTATTTAAGTTGTTATATTAATATTTTAAGTTTGTATATTTTTGCTAAAGTTTTAACAAAATAGTACTTTTTTCGTTTATTTTTTTATATGTAAGTAGTATTTAACTAGTTTTAGATTTAGTTAATTGACTAGTTTTTAAACTAGCTAATTAATTGACTTTAAAACTAATTAAGTAACTAGTTCTTAAACTAGTTAATTAACTAACTTTAAGTTTAGTTAAGTGACTGGTTTTTGATTCAGTTAATTGATTAGTTTTTGACTTAGTCAATTAACTAGTTTTTGACCTAGTTAAGTGACTGGTTTTTGACCTGGTCGATTGACTAGTTTCAGCCTTAGTCGGGTAATTAGTCGACGATATAATAAGTCGTTGTCCAAAGAGGTAAGAGAAGGGGGGAAAGGGAAATAAGAGGTCAGCGCTGGTTTAAGTAGTATATTAACTAAGTCGCGTTTTTTTTAGCTATAGAAAAGTTGATTTATAACATAGTTTAACAAGTAAAGCAATAGATATAAATACTTAATATATATAAACTAACTATAGTATTATTTAATAAGTAAAATATATATAAGTTTTGATTTTTTTTTTATATATTAAGTTTAAAGCTAAAACGAGCTAAAAGTATAAATATATAAAAAAGTTGTTAAATATTCAACAGTTTAATTTGATCGGTTATATATTAATAAATAATATATAAAACAAAAGTCGACTTTTTTTTATAAAATTATTAAAACAAAAAGTTATAAAATAGTTTATAGTTTAATTTAATTAATTATATATAAATTAATTTATATTTAATTTAATAAATAAAATATAAACATAGTTTTAATTTATATTATATATAAATATATTTTATATAAAATTAATTAAAGTTAACTTTTTTTTTTATTTTATTAAACGAAATAATAAAATATAGCATAAAAATTTAATAAACAAATATATTTTGTTTTTTTTTACTTTGTTAATTTATAGTTACTAATAAATTATTAATTAATATTAATTAGCTATATTATAATAGTACTATATAATTAAAAATTGTATAAAAAGCAATAGTATTAAAATCAAAGTTTTTAAATGCTACAATTTTTAAATTTAAAATATAAATAATATAAACTATTATATAAATTATATAAGCTTATATAAATTAAATAATTTATAAGTTATATAACTTATAAATTAAATAACTAGTAAATTAAATAACTTATAGTTAATTAAACTAAAGTTTAATTAACTAAATTATAAGCTATAACTATTATATAAGTTATATATACTACGTATATAATATATTTAATATATATATAAATATAGTATTAATAAAACTATTAGTTTATATATAATTAATTAATTAAACAAAATTTTATAAATAATAGCTTTTAATATTATTTTTTATTTTTATTTTGTTAATTTTACTTTGAAAATATAATATAAATAATTTAGTTATATTAATAATATAAAATTGCAAAAATTAATAATAATAATAACAAGTATTATTTTTTAAATTAAATATTATTTATATAAAATATATATTAAAAAATAAATAATAGTTAAATTATATTAAAAAAACTTTTATTAAAAAATTTATTTTATAAAATTAATATATTTTAATAAAACTAATATATTAATTAAAAACTTAAAAAAATATAACAGTTTTATAAAATAAATAACAATTGTTTATAATTATAACAGTAAAAGTTTTGCTATTTTATTAAATAAACTAATATTATAATTTAACTAGTTTAAAAATTTTTTTTAAATATAAAAAAAAACATAAATATTATTGTTAATTTATTATTATTAATAAATTCAAATTATATATTAACAAAAGATTTATATTTTTTTATATATAAAAAAATATAATAATTAAATATTTTATTATTAAACAATATTAATAAAACGATATAATAAAATAAACTATATATATATTAAAAAATTTAATTTATAAATTAATAATTAAAACTAAAAAAAACAATTTTTTTTTAAAATATTAACTTATTATTATTTAAATAGCAATATATATTTAAAATAAATAATATTATAAATTTAAAAGCTATATTTTTTATAAAACTTAATATAAAAAAAAATTTAATATTATTTATATAAAAACAGTAAAAATTATAAATAAATATAAATTTAATAAAAAAGCTAATATATTTAAATTTAAAACAATTAAATATTAAATATTAAAATATAAAAACAATAAAATATACAATTATATTATATTTAAATTAAATAATAATATTGTTATTAATATTTATAATATAATATTTATTAAATAACATTTTTATATTTTTATTAAAAAAACTAAAAACAATATTAAAAAAAAATTAACTAAATTAAAAAAACAAATTAAAAAATATTAAAAGTTATTTTTATTTATTAATAAATAATAATATAAAAAAATAATTAAAAAAACTTAAAAATTATTTATTTAAAATAATTTATTTTATAATTTAAACTAAAATTTAATAGTTTTAAAAAGTTAAAAATTGCATTTTTTTTATAATATATTAAAAAGCTTTTTAAATTATTTAAAATAATTTAAAATTTTTTAATTTTATTATATATTAAATTTAAAAGTATTAACTTAAATAATTTAAATAGTTTTATATATTTTTATAATTTTCAATTTAAAATATAAAAATTAAAATATATATATTATAACTTAAATGTTAATTTTATAAAATTTAAAATAACAATTATAATATTGTTATTTTTATTAATAATAATTAATTTTATAAAGTTTAAAACTTATAAAATAGTTATAAAAAATATATAATATTTACAATAGTATAAAATTATAAGTTTTAAATTTTAATTATTAATAAATAATTAAATTTAAACTTTTTATAATTTATTTTTTAAAAAATCAAATATAATAAAAAAATAAATATATAAAATTAAATTAATAATTTATTGCTTTAAATAAATAAAAAATAAAAACTATAATAAAACATTTGTTTTAATAATAAAACTAATAAATTATAAAAATATTTTTGTTATTACTATTATATTTAATTTAAAAATTAAATAAATAAATATTAAAACGGTTTTTTTATATAAAAAAATCAAAAAAGATATTTATATATAATAATTATTAAATTTTAAAAATAAAAATTATTTAAAAAAAGTTTATAAATTAAATAAAACTTTATATAATTTAAAATAAACATTTAAAATATAGTATAAAATATTAATAAAATATTTAAAAATTTTAAATTTTAAACTATAAAATTTTAATATTGATATATTTGTTAAAAATATATTTATATTATTATATATATAAATAATTTATTAATTGTAAAATTTTCGAAAAAAAATATTAATATTATAAAAGTAGCTTTTTTAAAACAGTTTAATATATAAAATTTAAACTTTTGCTATTTTTATTTTAATATAGTTATTATATAAAATAAATAAAATTATATTATTTATTTTAATTAAAAAAGTTATTTAAAAAAAGTATTAAAAAATTAAATTAATAAAATATATATAATAACAATATATTTATAAAAGTAAATAAAATTTTTAAACTTTTAAATAATTATAAAATATTAAAAAACAATATTGTTTAATATTTTAAAACTATTAAATATTTAATATATATAATAATAAATATAAAACTAAATATAATATATATAATATTATATTTTAATTAATATATAAAGAATTTAATTATAATATATATTATAACAATTATTAATTTTAAAAACTAATTTTTAAACTTTTATTTTAACAATATTTTAAAAAAGCTTTTAATATTATTTATTATTTTAAAACTTTTTATTTTATTATAACTTGATTTAATAATGTTTA
>MU378633.1:0-11235 GCA_022495175.1 Hypoxylon argillaceum | reverse complement strand
ATATATTTAATTATATAAATAATAATAAAAATTTTAAATTTAATAAAATTATATTAAATAAATTGATTTTTTTAACTTTATATAAAAAAAAAAAATTAAATTTTAAAAAAAATTATTTTAAATTAAAATTTAATTAATTAATTAATTAAGTTTTAAATTTAAATTTATTATTATAATATATAAAAAATATATTAATAACTTTATTAAGTAAATAATTTATAAATATTAAAAATAAAAGTTTTATTTTTATATAATTTAATAATTTAAATATAAAATTTATTAATATTAAAAATTAAAAATATTTTATAAATATAATAGCTTTTGAAAATTGATTTTATTGATTGTACGAAGAAATTTTAAGTACAGCGTGCGAGATAAATAGCCAAAAGCCAAAAGCTAAAGCGTTTGTGCGTTTGTCACTAGTGGTCCTAATGGCCCACCGTCAATGGCGCTCCAAGGGTCAGAGGGAATTACAGTGAGCGCGATAGGTAGACTCGAGCGATTTCCGGTGGACCGGAGTCTGTTTCACGGAAGTGGTGGCAGCGCTAAGTAACGCCGCAGCAGCAAGGACAGTAGCTTCTGGGCACAAAGCTCTAGGCGGCCGACGGGTGGGCTTGGAGGGCTGTCCGAGGCGGGGCGAGGGATATTGGCGGGGTAGGTACGGAGAACCTGGGAGAGAAGTAGGTATGTACCTTACAACGGGGCACCTTAGCTTGAAATACCTGTGCTTCAAGGTAGGTACTTGATGATATCCAGGCCAATAGTGGTTGACGGCGTATAGAATACCCTACTTATTCTCTGGGGTAGAGCAGGTATTCCAAAAGGCCCCCCTACAATTACTGTATCAGTCAGAACAAAAGATCTTCATTCGTTCCCCAGTGAGAGTCTTAACGTCTTTCCTCCATCTAGATAGTAACTATCTACGTATAGACGGACGTTGCCCTATACCGGAACTTGGCATCCGTATTGTGACTCGCACGTACCTTGAATAAACAATGAACACGGACTAAAAGCGGCGTTAGCAAGTT
Source organism: Hypoxylon argillaceum (assembly GCA_022495175.1). Classification (NCBI taxonomy): domain Eukaryota; kingdom Fungi; phylum Ascomycota; class Sordariomycetes; order Xylariales; family Hypoxylaceae; genus Hypoxylon; species Hypoxylon argillaceum. Next base: position 10,207 of record MU378633.1, on the reverse strand, counting down.
GCTCTCGTGACGGGTTACTAGGGCCAATTACCTGATAGGTACGGGTAGTTACCAATTGGGTATAGAGACACCGTCGTAGTAAACCTGACAATTCCTCGGTCGACTGGATAGGGAATTTAAGCGTGGTCTTCGAAGGTGGTGGTACTCTCGATAAAGTAAAGAGCAAAAATACGGTTCAATTCGCAGGTAAAAGTGTCTACTCTCTTGATGTGCCGGGCTTAGATATAAACACTTACCGGTGGACCCGACTTTAAGAATCCATTCTTTTTATCGTCGTCACAAGGCGCTTTTTATCTCTAAGCCGAGGTTCACTTTCGTCATCGCCCTATAGATTACTAACTTCATCAGACACTTAGCCGATTTTATCTACACCAAAACCTATCTACATAAATAGAGTTGCCGTTTTGAGAGCATGTGATCGCACATGGAAGGTAGGATAAAACATCGCATCACTTACATGCAAGTCGTTAGACGGTAGGTATTTCTAAATGAAAAGCTCATTAACATTAGTACGAAATAATACACCATTATCAGCTTGTCACAAGAGGGCGATCATTTTAGTTGTTATATTATTAGATCCCACGCAATTAAGAATGCGCAAAGTCCACACGTCGCGAAGAACGTGTACTTGGCTGGGCTCGTCTTTTTGGTTGCTTGTGTGAGCTGCCTATTACCTCCTTGCACATTCCCTGCCGTCGCATCGGAGTCGGCTACGAGCTGCTCGATCCCAGCCGACTGTGTCGTGAGCGTGTCGATGAGTTGAGTTTGAAGCTCGGCTATTTCTATCAGTGACTTCTCCGCCGTTCTGCGTCGCATGTTAACGTCAGATATAATGAGGCCATTGAGAGACCTGTTGCTAGTGTTGACTTACCGGACCTGATCTAATGTGCTTTCGTAGTGCTTAAGCATATCTTGGTTGTCTTTTTCGAACATCTGGATTTGTTCTGGCGTCAAATCGTCGGTAGAATTGTAGCTTGATGTGTCGTCTCGACGGAGCGCCGGGTTGTTGTTCCCTTTCTTCCAGTCTGCGGTACTGCCAGGAGGTTCTATGAAGCTCGTTACGGTGTTTAAAGAGGGAGCGTCCTGGGCCCGCGCTTTTGCCAGAACACTCCGGTTCTTCTCCATCTCTCGCATGAGGCGAATCTCCATCATATCTTGCTGCGTCTTGACGCACTCCTGTAAACGATGCCGCAGAAGCCATAGCACGCTGTCGCGGTGTGTGCTTATCGTTTTAGCCCGGTCTTCAGCAGCAGCGCGTTCGGGTGACTTGCTCGTGGATGCGCCGCCCGAAGCCCAAGCACCCAGTGCAGTCAGTCCACGAACAAACTTCTTTTGTATGACCTTGCCCTCAATGTCAGCCCGTGCCTGCTCTATGTCGGCTAGCCTCCGTATGCTCGCGTTGAGCTCTCGTAACATTTTCTTCGCATTTGCATCGATCTCCTCGCGCTCTCGGTCCGACAGGGGCCGTGCAGATCGACCTTGGTGTCCAGATAGGATGAGGGTCTTGCGCGGTTGCGCTGTCGAGAGGTAGGACTGTCGAATATTCCTGAGGTCGGCATGGAGCGAGGCGATGTGGGAGTTCTGGGCCGATTAAAGTCAATAACCTGGGAAGACCCGATACGATCTCGATCTCGGGCACGAGCTATGGGCACTGACGATTCTGTAGGCTTCTTTGAGGAAATCCTCAAGGCCATCCAGGCTGACGCTCCCTCTTGTGGAGAGTGCATCGCGCTGCTTCAGGAAGCCATTGAAGACCGGGGTAATGTCCGTCATGCTGCTGGACGCTAGATGACGGAGTCGCGAATCGCAAGGATATTATAACATAAGAGAGTTTACTCTAATAAACTATTGCCCGACTTTATCGAAAATGCATCTCGCAATTAGCAGATAGCAGCATAGTCACAACGGTGTCAGATTGGCAAGTTGGTCGATTCCAAGCAACCTTCTAGACAGGAGGTAGATACAAAATAGACAACTGGCACCTACTTGCTCTCCCAGAATTACCTACTTGGCATGACTTCATGCCACTCAACACGTAAGGTATCACAAAGCGATTGATTTGTGGCTGATAAGATGTGATGTGGCTGATGTTATGTGGCTGATGTTATGTGGCTTGTAGTCTACACACAGGCCAGCACCAAAACACCCACGACAAGTACTATACCTTATCTAGTGTCTACCTGAGATAAGCACTCCACCGAAACGAGGCCATGACAACTTGATCCTTCGAACCTTGAGATCTCTTTCACCGCTCACTATTATCCTTATCGACTATCTAGGTGTTTGACGTAGAATACAAGAACTCCAATTCCTAGGATGTGGTCTTGGCATACCAATCGAGCCATGATTTGACGATAAGCTAGGCCTACACTTATTGATCATGGCATTCAACTTGCCACAACTACCCTGATGGTGGGCAACGCGGAGGCCATCATGAGCTCCACTTGCGTGTGCAGAGCTTGGCCAACCTACGGGCATCCCGATTTATGGGTTTGGTTCATCCGTCAACAAATGCTGTCCTAAAAAGCGATGCCCGAAGACCGGCGTCAGAAGTCATCACTGCACGATGTGATGCCAACTGTCTAGGAAGGACACCGGCTTCAGTGTTGGAGGCTTGGAGCAAGCTTTTTGATTCACCCGGAATTCATTGCCCCGACCCGGTCTTATCGAGCACCTAGGTACGGCACTAAACTCCAGTGATATAATGGGCTGCCGATACGGGTAAGGTTTCCGTCTCGCTCGGGAATAACGGCCGGTTGATGACGGCGGGACTCGTATGCCCACTTGACCCGCTCATCGCGTCTTCTCTAAGGCCGATCTCGTTCTTGAAAAGCTTCTTCCGACGCGGCTGTATACGGCCCGTTTTTCTCTTTTGTCTTTTCTTTCCGTTTGTCATATCCTCTATCGTGTATGTTCCTGGGATTAGATCATGAATTTTAGCGGACTTACATAACTATGGCCTTAATATCAAACTCCTCTCCACCAACAGCCGAAACACGCGAGCTTGAAGGAAACGGTCATGATTCCGAGTCTGATCTTCAAGATGACCCCGTAAGAGACAGCTACAGCCAAGATGAAGCCCAGGACCTCGAGAATACGCTATCCCGCGTGTCCAGCGGACCCCCTTACACCATTTTCTCACCGAGGATGAAGAGGTGGATTGTTGCTATGAACTGTATTGCAGCCTTTATGTCTCCGATAACCGCCAATATATACTTCCCTGCTATCCCTACCTTGTCGCGTGACTTGGGCGTTGGCGTAGACCAAATCAATCTTACATTGACAACTTACATGATCTTCCAAGCTCTCGCTCCCACTATCTTCGGCGATTTTGGTGATATAGCCGGTAGAAGACCTGCTTTCATAATCGCTTTCGTCATCTATCTCGGCGCCAATATTGGTTTGGCCTTGCAGAGGAATTATGCTGCGCTTCTCGTCTTACGCATGTTACAAAGTGGTGGAAGCAGTGGGACTATCGCTCTAGTCTATGCGGTGGTGGCGGACATCGCCCCGAGCTCTGAGAGAGGCAAATGGATGGGAATCGTCGGTTCTGGGATAACTATCGGGCCCTCTATCGGTCCCGTAATTGGTATGTTGAATCACGATACATGTGTCACCTTAGCTGTCTCTCGAGTCTATAGCTAGTACTAACAGGCTTGCAGTATGTTTGACAAACTTCACTTATGCAAACACAAGCCGACTGGGAATAAGGAATCGAGATTCACTAATGCTTTATAGGGCGGCTTGTTGAACGCATACCTCGGCTGGCCTTGGATATTTTGGTTTTTGATTATACTAACAGTTTCTTGGCTAATTCCCGTAAGTTCCTTTCGGATGACTACAGCAGCAAACACTTCTCATCTAGGCCGTTGCTTAGTGGTTTTGTATTCTTCCGCAAGGCCCGTCAATATCTCTCAACGTATTAATTACTAACTTCAAGCTTTGTAGTACATCTTGGCGGTACCAGAAACGGCACGTAAGGTTGTTGGGAATGGATCAATTCCACCTCAGGGGTGGAATATAACTCTTATTGACTATTTACGGTTCCGCAACAAGAATATAACCCGATCTTCGGTGATTAAAAAGCAGAAAATACCGATCCCCAACCCCCTCAATACCCTCAAGGTGTTAGGTAATAAGAAGTATGTTTTTACTTGATTATTTCATGAGTTTTACGGGTACTTCCGAACGATTGGAAATGCGCTCTGACAAACCCGATCATTAAAGACAATCACTGACTTTTCATTATGATAGTATGGCTATGATCCTCTTCTATAACGCGACTCTGTTTGTTGGCTTCTCTACAGTAACAGCTACACTGGCTACTCAATTCCAACAGATATACGGTTACGATGAGCTGACACTCGGTCTGCTGTATCTTCCAATCGGAGGTTCAACAACAATCGCTTCAATTGGAGGAGGATTTATTGCCGATTGGAATTTTCGAAGGATTGCTAAGAAACTCGGTATGAAGGTTGATGGCAAACGAGGGATGGACCGTAAGTATTGCAGCCTTTCCCTCACTAGGGCATTGAAGCAAAATCTCAGACTAGCCAAACCCCCAATGCCTCTTCGTATTATCGAAACCCATCGCGTTATACGAAATCACAGCTGCTAACTAGGTCCGTTGTAGTTGCGGATTTTCCTTTAGAAAAGGCACGCATACAATTAATTTTCCCCCTTATTTTCGTAGGGACGGGAGCTTTAATCGGTTATGGTTGGGCTCTCGAGCGGCAAGTCAGTGTCGCAGTACCCTTGGTTTTATCGTTCTTCATCGGCCTATGTGTTACATGGCCATTTCAGATTATGAATCTTCTGATCGTTGATTCATACCCCGGTGCTCCAGCAACGGCTACTGCTGCGAATAATCTTGTCCGCTGCTTGACGGGTGCTGCCGCAACAGCCTCTATAGAGCCTATTATCAGAGCGATAGGTAGAGGCTGGGCTTTTACAATACTTGCCCTTCTCTTCACACTCCCGTCTCCTGTGCTCTGGATCATTGTTAAGCACGGGCCAAGGTGGAGGCAAGAACGGATACAAAAGATGATGGAAGAGGCAGAGAAGAAAGTCGAGTCTAACGAGGAGATCATGCCAGTTGACGGTAACGAGCCAAAAGACGGCTAATACACAACAAGATTTATTATTATTTAGAAGGATGAGCAGACGTGTCTTGTTATACTTCGCTGTATACATATGCTTTATAGATCATTATTAACATGTAATTCAGTCTAGTTAGTATGTTATTTTATACCACCTATACATTTGATCAACGGAAAAACTTGAATCGAAGTTTTAAAAGATAATCCAACTTGTTGTCCTAGATTAACGCAGCAAAACTAATAAGTACGCCACTGTCGTAGTAAGAGGCAGTGAGAACCTAGCTCTCTACGTTTCACAAATGAGCCTCCGCAATATAAACGCGGTGTTCATGAAAGGGCTCGGCTTAAGGAGGATTCTATAAAAAGTACTCTTAAGGATTCTCTCGATAGATACTGCCGATTTCTTATGAACAGAGATGACTTACAGGGAACTGAGGAATTCGCCTAATACATATAATCCCGCAATATACCCCCTTTACGCATATGTACCTAGATCTATGTATAATACGATTATTAAATCGTGGGGGGTGCATGCGTCATGGTGTGGAGAGCGGTCCTCGGTACGTCCCGGTGATTAGCGGGAAGAGGGTCCCGCTTTTATTCATTGACCCTCGGTATGATCCTAACCGGGTATAGTGTTATCTCTAGTTACCTACGGTCGCCCACAGGGCTTACTGTCTCATAATTCAATTTGGTAACTATGCTGACACCACTAGGGCCCACCTTTTTTTTCTACTTTTTTTTTTAAATCAAACTTGCAACTTAATTTTTTACAATTATTTTTTTAATTTAGCAATAATTTATTTAAACTTTTATATAAATTAATGTATATATAGTTGATTTAATTATATTTTAAAATAGCTATATAAATTAAATATAGTTTTTTTAAATTAAATTTGTTATATATAATTTATAAATATGCTAGTTTTATATAGTTTATACATTTTATTTTTTTATTAATTTTATTTTATTTGTTATAATTGTTATAGTTATTATATAATTTTATACAAATAAATCTTATTTTTATATTTTTAATAATATTAAAAATAATTGTAAATATTTTTAAATATTTTAATTTGTTTTAAATTATATAAGCTTTTTTTAATTTGTTAATAAATATATTTATTAGCTACAACTATATTTTATATTAACAAATATTACTTTTATATTTTTAACAGTATTAATTTTAACTGTAAATATTTTTAGTTACTTTAGTTAATTTTATATTATATAAATATATTTTAATTTGCTAATAAGTATATTTGTTAGTTATAACTATATTTTATAACAACAAATATTATTTTTATATTTTTAGCAATATTAATTTTAACTATAAATATTTTTAGCTATTTTAATTAATTTTATATTATATAAATATATTTTAATTTATTAATAAATATATTAAATAATAGTAACAATATTTTATATTAATAAATATTGTTTTTATATTTTTAATAATATTAATTTTAACAGCTAATTTTTTAAAAAACTTAAAACTTTTTTATATTATATAAGTTTATTTTAATTTATTAATAAATATATTTTATAATAGCTATAGTATATTATATTAATAAATATTGTTTTAATATTTTTAAAAATATTATTTTTAATTATTAACAGTTTTAAAAATTTAAAAATATTTTAAAAAGTATTAATATAATTTAATTAAATAGTATATATATTTTTATTAAAGTTAAAAAATTTAGTTAATACATTTTTTAATTAAAACTTTTGAAAATAAATTTATATTATTAATAAAAATATAAATTTATATAAATATATTATTTATATTATAATTATAGTAATACTACTATATAATATTTTGATTATTTTACTAATATATTATATAGCAAAACATTTAAAAAATTAAAATATAATTAATTAAAATAAAAGTAATATTATTAAACAGTATATTTTATTTTTTAATTTTTAATATATTGTTTTTTTTTTATTATATAAAATTGCAGTAATTTTAATTATATTATATAAAATATATAAACAGTTTATTAAAATTAAACTTAATTAAATATATAATTAATAATATAGTATTATTAAAGCTTATAAAAATATAAAAGTATATAAAGTAACATTAAAATATACGATTAATTTAAATATTAATTAATTAATATAACTTTTTGTTTATTAATTTGTTAATATTTAAGCTATTTGTTTTTGCTTTTTATACTTTTTGACTTTTTTATATTTTGCAAAAATTTTTTTTTGTATGCTTTTGTTGCATTTTATTCTGTTTATTTTTTTTTTATTATTTATATATTGTTAATTTTTTGTTTTAGTTATTATTATATTTTTTCAACTATTTTTAAATTTTAAAGTTAATAATATATTTTTATTTATTTTGCTTATTATATTTATACTAGTTATTAATATTAAAAAATAAACTTTTTTTATTGTTAAAAAGCTTTGTTAATATATATACAATTAAATCTGCTGTTTTTTAAACGAAATTTTTATATAATTTTTTAATATATGTTATATTATACTGAATTAATATAATTTGTTATAAATATTTATACACTATTATAATTTTAAATTTATTATATTAAACTGAAAATATTAAAAAGTTAAATATAAAAAAAATATTTAAAAATATTATATCGCTATTATATATTATTTGTTTATTAAAAATGTAGCAAAAAAAATATATATACAATATATATATAGTAAATTTTTTAGTTTAAATAATAAGTATATTATTTTTAGCAGCAATAAATTTAGTAATATTTATATCAATTGTTTTTATTTTAGTATTAGCTATAATTATTTGTTTTATATTAATAAATTATAATTTTAGTTAATTAAATATAAAAAAATAACTATTAATTTATATTAATTTAAAAAAAGAAAAATAAGTAGTTGTAAAAAAAGCTTAAAAATTTTTTAAAAAGTTTATAAAAGAAATTTTTAATTAAACATTTATTAAAAAATTAAAAAATTAATAGTTTATATTTAAACAAACTATTTATAACAAAACTTTAGCTAAGTTGTTTTATAAAAAACAATATATATAAATAATAATATTGTAAATAAAAAATAAACAAATAGAAAATAAGAAATATTTATATAATAACGTTATATTATATAATATTGTAATAAAATATTAAGCTTTATTATATATATAAAGTTTAGTATATTAATTAAAGCGATTTTTTATATATGCTGAAAAATTTAAGCAGTTTAAATTTGTATTAATTTAAAATAAAAAGTTTAATATTAAAAAACTTTGATTTTTATAAAAATGTAATTATTTTACAATATTATAACGGTATATTTATATACAAGATTTGTTAGTTTTTATTGCAAATATATAATATTAATATAAAACAAATAACTTTATATCGTTGGTTTTAAGTATAAAGTATAGCGTTTAAATAAAAACGAACAATTTAAATTGAAAGTTTTAATAAAACAATTTGATACTGTTATTTTAAGCTTAAATTAAATAATGTAAAAATTTTAAAAAAGTTTAAAAAGTAACATTTTCAAATTAATTAAAATAAGTTTAAACAATATTGATATAAGCTAAAAATATATCAACAGAAAACATTAAATCAAACTGTATATTTATAAACACAATTTTGCAAGTTTTTTAGCAAATAGTTGTTATTTTTTTATATAATATTATATTTATTGTAACATAATTTATATTAATATGTATAAAAAATAGCAGTAATTAATTTTTTTTATAACGTTATATTTAAAACGTTTAAAAAATATTACTTTTAAATGTTAATAAAGCGATTATAAATAATTAAAAGCAATTGTATTAGTTAAACAATATTAAGTTTAAATTATATATAATATATTAATAAACATTGTAAGTTGTAGTATTAAAGTTTTAAAATATATAGTGCAATTGATATATATTTATGTTATATTATTTAATTTTATATCGAAGCAATAATTATAACAGAAATTATAATATTTGTTTAATATATATATTATATTTAGCAAATAAAATTTTTATTAATAATAATATACTTAGATCGAAAATATAAAACAGTATTAACTGTAATAGTGCATTATTAGCTTTTAATAAACAGTAGCAATATATATTTGCTGAAGCTGCATTAAAACAAGCAAAATAAACTAGTATGTAATTTGAATCAGCTAAATCAAACTTGATTGATTTTTAAAAAAAATACTAAAAATAAAGTATGTTTATTTAAGTTACAACTATTTCAGTTTAATAACTACTAATTTTATAAAAAAAGTATAAAAAATTAACAGATTAAATTTTAATAGAACTAACTATATAAAAAACATGAAATATTTTAATAAGTATATTATTTGAAAATGTATTTAATTAGTTGTTTTTAAATTAATTAAATAAATATAGAACTATTTTTAAAAATTTAAAAGCGAAAAATCGTAAAATAAAATTAACTGATTTAATTAAATTGTATTAATATATATTTATATGTTTTTGCTTCGATATAAACTAAACAGTTTTAAAAATAACTAAAATATATATACTATTTAAAAATAAAAAAATTGCCGATATGTTTATATAAGCAAACTTTAAATGTTATATTATTAACTAGATTTAGTTTAAACAATTAACTGCTATATTAAATATAACAAATTACAATAAAATATATTATATTAGCTTATTTAAACAGTAATAAAACAATATTAGAAATATTTATTTGTAAATATATTATAAGTATATAACTGATATATAGTTAAATATTTTTAGTTTAATATAAACTGATTAAATTATAAAAAGCTGTTATTAAGCAAGTATTATTATTTGCAACAGTGTTTATATAAATATAAAACAAATAATAAAGAACTAAAGCTGTTTTTATATTTACGACTAAAAAAAAGATTTAAATATTTCGAAAAATAAGCAACATAAAACAATATATATAAAAACGAGCTAAAAAAAATAAATCAAAATAATAATAAATAAAACGTTGTTAAAAAGTATAAGTTTAAATTATTAAACTGTTAGTTATAACAAATAAATAATTAAAATAAAGTAAAATAAATTAAAATAAATTAAAATAATTATAATAATTATAATAATTAAAATAAACTAAAATAATTATAATAAATATAATATTTAAAATAAATAAAATAAGTAT
>MU378632.1:0-11243 GCA_022495175.1 Hypoxylon argillaceum | reverse complement strand
ATTATAATTTTTAGTTAAAAATTAATAATTTTATTAATATTATATTTAACAAACTTTTTATTAATTAAAACAGTTAATTTTTAATATTTTATTAATTATATGTTATAAGTAATAAAAGTTTATATAAATGCTTTAAAAAACAAGTTATTATATAATATTATATTAAACTATTTTTAATAAATTATTTAAAACTTTATTATAACTATTGTTATATTAATAAAAATAATAACTTTTATAACAGCTTTTTTATTTTTGCAATATAATATATTAAAAGTTTATATAACTGTTTTTATTTTTTTAAAATAGCTTTTTTAATATATTTTTGCTGCTAGTAATACTTTTGTTTTAATAAAGTTAAAATTATTAAAAAGCTATATATTTTAAACATTATATATAGTTTATTAATTAAATTATAAATTTATTAATATAACTATTAATAAATATATATAAATGTTTTTTAAAAATAAATAAAATAACTAAAAGTTATTTTATAATATAATACTAAATATAATTAATTAATTGAAAAAATTAAAAAAATAATTAAAATTATATAATTTATATATAAAATTGTTATATAAAACAAATTAATATTTTTTATAATAATATTGTTTAATAAACTAATGTTTTAATTAAAATTTATATTTAAAAGTAATATTTGTTTTTTAATAATAATTTTATTTATTTATAAATCTTATATTTTAAAAACTATTTATTAATTAAAATATTAATTTAAAGTTTAAATATAAAAATTATATTATTTAAATTAAAAATATAATTATTTAATAAAATTTAAACTAATTTTTATATAAATAAACATTTTATTATTTATATTAATATATTTTATATTGTTATATTTTAATAGTTTTAAAAATAAAATTGTTTTTATATTTGTTTTTTATTTTATTTTTGTTATAATATATTTTTTATTAATTTTGTTATAATTATTATTTATATAAAATAATAATATAAATATTTTTTTTATAATAAATATAATTAATGTATTTTAAAAAATATTATAACATTTTTATTTTTTTATTAATAAAACTTATTATTAATATATTAAGTTTTTATTTTTAGCTATATTAAATAATAAATGCTTTTTTTTTAAATTATTAATTTAGTTTATAATTATTAAAAAATAGCAGTTTTTAATTTTTTATAATAATAAAACTATAAAACTAATTAAAAATTTAAATTTATTTTTACTACTATATTAATTTTATATAATATTTGCTATATTATAAATAAATAAAAAATAAATTTAAAAATTTAAAAATAAAATTTTATTAATTAATATAACAATTAATATATTATTAATAATATATAAATTATAGCTTTTTATAAAATTTAATAATATTAAATATAAATTAATTTATTAATTTTTAAATAATTATTTTATTAAATTATATATAAAATTATTATATAATATAATTTAATATTTTAAATTAATAAAAATATTATTAATATATTATAAAAAGTTATAAAAATATATTTAGTTTAAATATTTGTTTATAAATGTTTTTTCTTTTATTATTTAATATATTTTAATTAATTATTAAATATTAATTATTATAATATTATTTAATTTTTAATTATTAAAAAATTTAAAACAAAAAATAAATATTGTTTTATTTTAAATATAAAATAAAACAATTTATTAATATAATTAAATAAGTTAAAAGTTTAAATATTAGTTTAAATTAATAATATTTATAACTTAAACAAAAAAAGTGTTAAACTTTAAATATATATTTATATTATAGTTATATATAAAAGTTTTTTATTTATTTATTTATTTTATTTATTTCTTTTTATTTAACTTATATAACTAACTTATTAATTTATATAGCTAAAAGTTTTAACTAAGCTAAAAACCTTTCTATTTAATATATATATTTGTTTTATTTTATATATTTTTATAATAAATAATGCTTTTATTTACATAGTTAGCTAAACTATATATTTATTACATAGCAATTATATGCAAATAAAAGTTTATAACGCTGCTGCAACAATATATAAATAAAAAGATCTAATACTGCAATTATTTATATAAATAAACTACTATTTGTATAACTGCTACAACTTTGCACAAATTATACTATTTAACAATTTCAAACTAACTATTTTTAAATTAATATATTAACTCAAAACTACTAGTTATTATATTGCAACTAAATAACAATATAGTTAATAAAAATAATTGCTAAACAAAAAGCTAAACTGTAAACAAAAAGCTATTATATAAAATATTTAAACTATTATATAAAATATTACAACTATTACAATTGTAACTATAATCGGATTAATTATTAACAATATACTTGTTTATACTGTATTAAACAGTAAAAAAAAAAAAACTAGTATAATTAATGTTATATGTTAATATTTGTAAAAAACAAAGCTACTAATTAAATAATTCAATTGTATATTAAAATCTAAGTATAAAAAAAAAAAAAAAAAAAATAAAAAATTTAGCTAATATAAAATAATATAAATAAGTAATATATAAGCTGTTTAAAGCAATAAATTTTAATAATAAATAAATTTTATAAAAAAAGCAAAAAAAGCAAAAAAATTGCAATATATAGCTAAAATAATTATATAGTTTATACTAGCTACTATATTATAATTACTTTTTTTAAAAAAAAAAAATGAGCTTTTTATATAAACAGTAATTAAATTAAATATTTTTTAATAAAAAAAAAAATCACTTTAAATATTTATTTATAAGCTTTGTTTTAAACTTTTTATTTATTATATTATTTTATAAGTTTTTTTATATTTAGTTATTAAATAATAATTTATTAAAGCTTATTTTATATAAATTAAACTTTATATTAGTAGAACTTTTTATACATATATATATAAGAAAATTTGGAGTAATTTGTAAGGTTTAGAATCTGTTTCTAGGTTTTAAAGTTCTGTATTAATTCATATATATATTTTACAAAAAAAAGTATAACTAAAAAAGTTGTATATAAATTATTTACATATATATATATATAAAACCTGTAAGTTCTATAGATCCTAGTGGGTTTTTGTATTTTTTATTTATTTAGTTATTTAATAAAAGTTCTAGTTAAAGTTTTAATTATATATACTAAGTATATATATACAAGTTTTATTAAGTTATTAGTTTAATATTAAAACTTTTTTTTTTTATGTAGTAATTTTAGTTTTAATGTTAACTAATTTTTTGTTATTTTTTTTACTGTTTAATCGATTTATATATGTTTTTATTTATATAACTAGCTTGTTTGTAGTAACTAGTTTTTTTAATGTTTAATTAAGTATTTTTTTTATATAAGCGTTTATTAAATTGTTTTTATTATTAATTTATTATATTTTTATAATTTTATAATTTTTGTACGCTTTTTAAAGTGATATAATATTGATTATAAATCGCTTTTTTTATATAATTTTTAGCTTAACTAAACATTTATACAAAAATTTAAAGTTTATATATATAACTAATAATATTGCTAATAATTTTATTATATAAATGATTTTTTGAAAAGTTGTATTAAATGCAATAGTATAATTGAATTTATTAACTATATTATATAGTTTATTTGTTAATATATTATATATAACTTGTTTATATTTAATTAAATTTTAATAAATAATATTGCTTTTAATTGTAAAAGTATTTTTTATATAACTTTTGTTAATTAGTATAATTATAAATCTAATTTAAAAACTTAAATCTTTGTTATTTGTAAATATTTTATTAATAAAAATAAAAATTTTCATATAATTAAAATTTAAAAGTATATAGTATAGTTTTTGCTATATATTGTTGATTTGCTATTATATTTATATATTTAATACTTTAATATTATTTTTTAACAGTTTTTAAATTTGTATAGTAATTAATAAATTATATAATATTTCTAGTTAATATATAAAAACGATATATACGCTTTAAGCTTATTGTATAATATATTACTAAAAATAATTTTTTATATAAAAATTAATAATATATAGTTGTTCAGCTTATTTTTGTTAAATAAAAAGAAAATCTTGTTTATTTATTTAGATTTTATTTTTGTTAAATTTAATAAAATATTTAAATATTAACTTTGTTTTTAGTTTTATATAAAATAATAGTTTAGTTTTTTTTTTGTATAAAAACTTTTTAAATATAATACTGAAAGTATTATTTATTTAAAATCTAATAATTGCAAATTTGTTAGGTTTTTTTTCAATATATAATAAATATAAATTGTATATAAACATTTTTATATTTAATTTTTAGCAATAATATTTATAATATATTTTATATTAATATAATTTTAATTTAGCTAGTTTATATAATAGTTATATAATTTAAAACATAATATTTGTTAAATATTTGCTTTTTAGTTTTTTTAGTAAATAAATATAAATTTTTCGGTTTAAATTGTTATATAACTATATATATGTTTAAAAAATATTTTGTAGTTTTGTATATATACTATAGTTTTAAATTAGCAATAGTTTTAAAGTTATAATAAACTATTAACTTATATGTTAAATTATTAGTACTTATATAAATATTTAAACTTTGTTATTGTTTTTATAACTTTGTATAATTAATTTAAACTTTTTATATAGTTTAGTTGTTTTATTTTTAATTTTTTATATAAACTTAGTTTAAAAAATTTTTATTTAATTATATTTATTTAAGTTATATTATATAAATTGAAATATATTTTAGTTTATTAATATATTTATTTTAGTTATATTTAATTGTTTAAAAAATGCGCTAAATGTAATAATTATATCGTTTTGTTTTAGTTATATAGCTAAAATATAATTATTGACTTTTTTTGGTACAAAGTATTAGTTGCTAGTAAATACAAATGACTTTTTTGGTCTACTTTTGTGTTGCAGTTGTAGCTGTTCAACAGTTTAAAAAAAGTTGTATAAAGAGTCATTTTTTTTGTACAATAAATTAAGTACAGTTTTTTTTCAATAATATAGCTTGATTTATATATAATAAAATTTAGCTAGTTTGTTTATTATATCGATTATAATGTTATAATTTTTAATTGTTAAAATTTTATATAGTTTTATTTAGCTTTTATATTTTTTTTATATTATAATTTCATTTTAAAAAAATAAAAAAAGTATTTTATATAATAATATTAGTTTGTTTTTAGTTTATATAGCTTAGTTAATATTAACTTTTATACAAATATTTTTTAATATTTTTATAGCTTTTTATATAGCTTTTGTTTTTTAAGTAATTTTTAGCAAAAAAAATAAGTCGCTATTAATTTTTAAATAAGCTTTAAAAACTAGTAAAATAAATATAAAACTGTTTAGTTTAGCTATATTGTTTAAAGCTTTTATAACTATTTGTAATATCGTTTTTTCATTTATATAGTGACTGATTTTTTTGTATAAAATATTGAATATATAATAAAGTAATATATATGCTTGTTTAACTTTTTTAACAGTTTAGTATGTTTTAATAAACATTTTTTTATACAAAGTTTTAACTAGTTATATATTATTGCAAAATTTTTCAAATAAAAAATTTATACTGAAATTATATACAATATAATCAAGTAGCTTTTAGTATATTAAAATTTAATATTGATATAATATATTCTAAATATTATATACTAATAAAAACTTTAAAAATTTAGCTGCTTAAAATGAAGTATTTGTATTAATTATATATAAAGTTGATTGTTTATTAATTTATATAATATCGATTATAATTTTATAGTTAAAATTACATTTGTTTTTTAGCAAAAATTTAAATCTTTTTAAAAATTAGTTATATAATTAACAATAGTAGCAAAACTTTTTAATTTTTTAAAGTATTGAAATATTAATGTTATTATATTTAGCTTTTTATAATAGTTTTATAAGTTTTTTTATATAAAAGTATTCAAATTAACGATATAATTTTTAAAGCTTTTTTTTTATAAAATAATTTGTAGTTTTTAATTAGCTAATATTAAAAAACAAGTGTTTTTATTTTTGTACAATAAATACTGTTATATTATTTTATTATATGATTATATTTTATACATTGTTGAAATAAATATATAGTTAATTTATATTTTATAACAATAATAAAAATAAAGTTAGTATATTTAAAATGTAAAATTTAATTAATTTAATCAATATTGATATAGTTATAATATTTATAACTTTAAAACTTTTGATATTATTAAATCAAATTGCTATATTATTTAAAATTTAATTTATTTATATAAAAAAGTTTTTTTATATAAAAGTTTTAGTTTAAGCTTTTTTAATAGTTAAAACTTTAGCTATATTAATATTTTATAAAATATTTTAATATTTCATATTATATTAACTGTTTAAATAAAAATTGTTTAATGTTAATGTTTAGTTTTAAGCATATATGTTTTTTTTTATTATATAATAAAAATATACTAAATTTATTAAAAATTAAACCATTTTATTTTTAGTTTTAAAATTTAAATTGTTATTAAATTTATTATTGTATAAAAAATTCTTATTACTTTTATAATTTAATATAAATATATTATATTTTTTATATAATAAAACTTTTTGTTTTAAAATATTATATATAGCAAAATATTGCTTTTTTATTTTCGACTTTTTTTATTAACTATAATTAATAAACTAACAACTAAGCTTTTTGTAAATAAAGCACTTTTTATTACTTTTATTGTTTTTATTATATAATTGTTATAATAGTTTTTAGCAAAAATTCTTTTTTAAGCTATAACTATATAATTGTTTTAAATATTTAATATTATATTATTTATTAACAAAATAAATATTTGTTGTATAATAATGGTTTATTTTTCGATTAAAAAAAACTTGCAATATTATTTACAAATTAAAAAACAGTACTTTATATATAAGTTTTTAACTAATTAAAACAGATTTAAGCTTAAATATGTTAAAACATATTTATACAACTGTTATATAAAATAATATTTTTTTATAATAGCTAAATCTTAGAGCATATTATATAAATTAAAGTTTGTTAATTATAGTTTTTAATACTTTAAGTATTATTTTCGTTAAATTGTTTTATTTTATTTGTACAAAAATAGTTATAATTTAGTCGGTTTAATACTAACTATAATTAACTGTTATATTAAAATAATTGTTAAATATTATATAAATTTCGTTTTATTTATATATTAAACTAATATAATTAAAATAATACTACTTAGTTTTTTTTTTTAATATAAAAAAAAATATTACATAATACTGTTTTTTAATAATTTTAAGTTAACAGTATATCGAAATAAAAATTCGAGCTTTGTTATATAATATATTGTATAGTTTACTACTATAGTTTCAGTTAAATCGTTATATTTTAGTAAATATAATAAATTAAGCTGTTTTAATTAAACTATTATAAATAATCTAAATAAAAAAAAATTTATACAATTGATTTTTATATATAAAAAAAAGTACAAAATATACAGTAAAAATCTCAAAAGTAAATATAAGTTTTTAAGTTTTTATTTATATAACAAAAATAAACACTTAGTTATTTGTTTTAAACATTAAAATAAATACTAATATTGTTAGCTTTAATATAGCTAATTATAATATTAAATGATCTGTTTATACAATTTAAAATTTTAGTATACTTGCTAATATAAATATCAAAGCTGTTTATATAAATATATCATTATTTAAGTTTTTGTCGTTTTTATTTATATACTTTTTAAAAATATATATAAATTTATTTTTATACAATATTTTATATAAATGTTTAGCTTGTTTATATCTAATTATAATATTAAATTTTTGTTTAAATATACAATTAACATTTATAAATATAAATTTTGTTTAATTTGCAAAATCAATTATAAATATTTATATAAACTATTTATTTTCGACTTTTAGTTATATATAATTGTATAAACATTATATAAAATATATCGTTAATTATATAAGTTTTAAAAGTATATTAAAATCAATAGTTATATTTTAATACTTTAGATCTGTTTTTTTTTTTTAAATTTTTATTTAAATTTTGCTGCTTTTAGCTATTTTTTTATATATAAAATTATTTTTATCGTACAAAGTTGCTAAATTATTGTTTCAAGTTTATTTTGTTGCTATAGCTACTGCTGCTACTGCTACTTTTGTTATTAATATTAACATAATTATAAAAAGTAAAAAAATAAAAGTTATAAAATAAATAAAATAATTAAAAAGTTAAATATATAAAATAGTTTATAGTTTTGTTGATTTTTATATAAAAATTAACTAAACTATTATAAAAAAAATTTTAACTTTATAATAGTTAAGTTTTATTTGTTTAATAGTTAATTCAACATATTTTTAATTTTTAACAATAAATATATTTTATTTACTATTATATAAAAAAGTCAAAAATATAGCACAAAAGTTATTTTTAATAATAACTAGTTTCTGCTTTTTTATTTTGTTAATTTGTAATTGCGTTTTGCAATTACTAATTAGTATTAGTAAAACTTTTTGTATATATATACATAAAAAAATTTGAAATAATTTATAAAGTTTGGGGTTTATTTCTAAGTTTTAAAGTTCTATATTAATTCGTATATATATTTTACAAAAAAAAGTATAACTAGAAAAGTTGTACATAGGTTATTTACATATGTGTGTGCGTGGGACCTGTAGGTCCTGTGGATCTCAGTAGGTCCTTGTATTCTTTATTTATTCGGTTATTTAATAAAGGTTTTAGTTAAAGTTTTAGTTATATACACCAAGTGTATATATATAAGTCTTGTTAAATCATTAGTTCAACATTTTATATATATTTTTTTTTATATAATTATTTAATATTTTTTTTAATAGTTTTATTATTATTAAAATAAAATTTTATAAATTTATTTTTTATTTTTATTTATAGTTATTTTTTTTAAATATATTAAAAGTTTTATTATATTTAAATAATTTTAATAAAATTAATATAAAAATAATATATTATTTTTAAAATTTTTAATTAAATATTATTTATTATTAACATTTTAGTTTTATTATATAATTTAATATTAAAACTTTTTATAAAATAATTATAAAATTTAAATTTTTTTAATAATAAACTTTTTTTTTTTTTAATTTAATTAATTTTTTAATAAAACTTTTTAACTTTTGTTTAAATAAAAAATTATTAAAATATTTTTATAATTTGTTAATATAATATTTATTAATTATTTTTTAAAAGTTTAAAATTTTTAATATATATATATTTTTTTTATATATTAAAATTTTTAAAAGTTATTAAATTATTAAAAAGTTTAATTTATTAAAAAATTTATTTATAATTTATAACTGTTGTTTTTTTAAAATAAATATATAGTTATTTATATTAAAGTTAAGTTTTTTTTACTTTTTGTTTATTTAATAAATTATTTTTTTTAAACTTTTTATATATTTATTTTTTTAGTTACAATATAATTTATTATAATTTAAACTTTTTTTTATTTTTATTTTTAAATATATTACTTTTATATAATTATTTTTTTTAACTTTTTAATAATAATTTAATAATTTTAATTAAAATAAAAAAGTATAAAAAAACTTATTTTTATTTTATAAAAAAATAATTTTATTAATTTATATAATATAAATATTTAAATATAATTTATAATAAAAATTTAATTTAATTAATTATTTTAAAAATAATTTATATAAAGTTATAATTTTTAATTTAAATATTTATTTATAATTTTTATTTAATTTATTATTTTATAATAATTTAATAATATAAAAATATAAACCCTTTTTATTAATTTATTTAATTTATTTATAAAAGTTAAAATAAATTAAAATTTTTTATTAATAATTATAATTATAAATATATTAAATATTTAAAAAAAACTGTTGTAATATATTTTTATAATACTTTTTATTATTATTTTTATTATATAAAATATTGTTTATATTTTATTATTTAATTAATTTATTATAATTAATATATTATTATATTTTTTATAATTTTTTAATATTTATTTAAAGTTTATAACTAAATATTTTTATATTTAATTTAATATTAAAAATAGTTGTAGTTTTTTTAAAATTTTATTTTTTAATATTTTAATAAATTAATATTTTAAATAATTTAATATATAAATTTAATAATTTTTAAACAATTTAAATTATTAACACTATTTATATATTAATTGTTTTGTTTTTTTTATATTTAAATAAATTATAATTATATAATTATATATTTTAAAACTTAATTAAATATATAAGTTTATATAATTAAATATAATTAAATATAATTAATTTTTTTTAATAAAAAATAAGTTTTTTTTTTAAAGTTTATAAATTGTTTAAGTTTTTAATTTTTTAACAATATATTTTTATAATAAAATTAATATAGCTTTATTTAAAAATATAATTAATAAATTAATAATTTATTAATTATTTTAAGATTTTTTTTAAATTGTTTTAAATAATAATAATAATAATAATTATACTATTAATTATTTATTTTAAATATTTTTTATTAAAAAATATAAATATAATTAAATATTGTTATATATTTTTTTTTTTTTTTTAAATAATTAAGTTTTTTTATTTATAAAATAAAATGTTTATAATAATGTTTTTTTTATTAAAGTAATAAATAATTACAAAGTTATATTTTAAAAAAAATATTATTTAATTAATTTATTTTAAATTAAAATATTACTTTTAACTAAAATATTTTAATATTTTATAATTTATAATAACAAAAAACAATTTTTTTTATTCATTATTTATTAATTTTAGTTTTTATTTTTTTAATATTAATATTATTATTAATAGTTTTTTATTATAAATATTATAGTTTAATTTTATATTATATAAAATTTTAAAGTAATAAGCTATTAAGTATTACTTTTTTTTATAAAGTTAAAATATTATTTTTATAACTATTTTATTAAAAATATTAATTTTTATTTTAATAAATAAATTATAGTTGTAATAGTTTAAAGTAAAAAATATAACTAAGCTTTTTTTTAAAAATTTAAAAGTTTTTTTATATTAAAAAGTTTATATAAAAAACACTTTTTTTTTTGTTAATTAATTTAATAGTTTAGCTATTTTGCTATAATTTTTTACAAATTTTTAATAAAAATTATAAAAACTTAAAAAAAACTATATATTTTTAATAGTAATAAAAAACTTTTATTTATATATTATTTTAACTTTATTAAAATTTATTTATATATTATTTATATTAATAATATAATTTAAAAATTTAGTTTTAATTATATAAAATTTTAATTTTTTTAAATTAGTTT
>MU378631.1:0-11244 GCA_022495175.1 Hypoxylon argillaceum | reverse complement strand
AATATAATAATTATTTATTTTAAATTTATTTTAAAAACTAGCTTTTAAACTTTTGTTTTAATAATATTTTAAAAAAGCTTTTAATATTATTTATTTTTATTAAGTTTTAAAAATTATTATTTTTAATTTAATTTATTTTAAAATATTTTATTTAGTAATATTTTAACTAAACTTTATATTAACTAAGTTATATAATATTTTGTTAATTTATTAGCTTTATATATTATGTATATTTATATATTTTATATACTATATATTTGTAATTTAGCTTTTTTTTTCTTTTTTTTTCATTTTAAAGTTTTTAGTTAATAAAATCAATTATTAAACTTTTACACTTTCTGCAATTATAATATTAATACTATATATAATATAATTAAAGCTGTTTTAAAAATAAAATTTACAAACTTTAATTTAAACGTAGCAGTAATAAAAGCAATAGAAAAATTTAAGCTAAAAATTTAAAAAATTGCTACTATAATAAAAATCAAAAAACTTTTCAAAAAACAAAAATAAAAACAACTATTAGCTAATTTATATATACTAATAAAAATTTACTAGCTTAAAAAATATTAAATTTATTAAAAAAAATATTTAAAATTTAAGTTAATTAAAATATTATTAACATTTTAAAAAATAAACAAATAAAAGTATTTTTAATAAACAATTAATAAAAGTTTAAATTTAATAATTGTTTATATTTTTTAAATATTAAAAATTGTTAAATAATAAATTTAATATTTAATAAGTTGTATAAATAAAGTTATATAAAATAAATAAACAAGCTATTGTTTTTTATATATTTAACTTTTATTGTTTAATTATAAAAAAAAAAAAGCTATATATTTAATTTGTAATTAATTTATAAACTTTTAATAAAATAGCAATATTAAACAATTACTTGTTTTTATTAAAATTAAAAATAATAATATCAATTTAAAAAAAAAGTTATATTTTAATAATAAATATAACATTTTTTTTTATTAGTTTAAAGTTTATTTAAAATATTAAAACAGATTTATTATTATAAGTTTAAAAAATTTAAAAAAATTTACAATAATATTAATAAAATTTTAAAATTTATTTATATATATATAACAATTTATAAATAAACTATTATAGCTTTATAAATATTATTATTAAATATTTATTAATAATATTGTAATATTTTTTAACAATAAAAAAAACTATTTAAAACAACTATATATAATATTTAAGCTGTTTTATAAGTAATAAATTTTGTTGTTTTTTAAAAAGTTATTTTTAAAATATTTATTAATAAAACTATTAAAATTTCAAATAAACATGTTTAAGCTATTTATTATAACAAAGTAGTTAAAAATGTTTAAAAATTTGCAGTTTTTAAATTAGTTAAAAACATTAAAACAATATTTTAAAAATATAAAATTTTTAAAAATATTACTGCTATATTATATATAATATGCTAAATTGCTACAATAATAAAAAATAGCTTTTTTTAATAAAAAAAAACAATTAAAACATATAATAGTTAATAATTTTAATAAATAACAAATATATTGTTAAATTATTTTATTTATTTTAATAGTTAAAAAAAAAACTTTATTTAAAGCTGTATAAAAACTAATATATAATAATACGATTTTATACTATTACAATTTTATTAAAACTTTATTTATATAAATTAATAGCTTTTTAAAAAAAAAGTTTAAATTAATATTATTTTAATTAAAAAACAGTTATATTTAAAAGCTAAAAACATAAATTTTAAATATATAAATTTTACTAATTATATTTTTAAATAAATATTTATTATAGTTTAAAATAAAATATAAACTTTTAAAATTAAAAGTTATATATATTGTTTAAAAATATAAAAAGTTTTAAACAATTATAAAAGTTTTATATAATTTAATAATAATATTAACTAATTATTTAACAATTAAAAAAATATTTAATTAAATTAATATTAATATAGTTTTTATAAATTAAGCAAATAAATATTTTGTAAATATATTTATTTATTTGTTTTAATATAATTTATAAGTTTTTTATTTGTTAAAACAGTTTAATTTTATACTAAATGTTTTTAATTAATTTTAAGCTATAATAAATTAAATTAATAAAGTAAAAAAAATTAAAAAAATAAATAAAAAATTAATATTAAACTAAATTTAAATAATTATAAAAATAGTAATAAAAAATAATATATAAAAAAATATTATTATAAATTATAATAAAAACTTTAAATATTAAAAAATTTTAGCTAATATTTAAAAAAGTAATAAAAGTATTGAAAATTTTAAATAACTTAAATATTTATTTGCAATAATTAATAGTTTATTATATAACGTAAATAAAAAAAACAAATATAAATTATATATATTTAATATATAAATTAAACAGTTTTTTAAAATCGCTTATAACAACAAATATTATTTTAGTAAATAAAAAATAATAAAAAATTTAAAAAATTATATAATTAAATTAAAAACATAAAAAGTTTAAACATATTTTAAACATTGCAACAAATATTAAACTGATAAAAACCTTTAAGGGTTCTAGATAGAAAAGCCTGTATGAAAATAACGCACCTCTTAAAGTAGGCCATACTAGTTAGCACCTGTAAAAAAAGTAGCACTTGTATACATTTGTAGATTAAATAAAGACCTATAAAAACTTACAAAAACCTACATATATAACTAAACCTTAGGTTTTAAAAATTACTACAAGTTTTTTTTTCTATTAAATTTATATTTTATTTTTTATTATTATTTTATTTAATTATTTTTAATTATATTTATTAAATTGATGCTTTTTGTAGTTTTACTGTAAAATTAAACCAAACTATTATTATATTATCATTTTTTAAATCTTTTGAAATTAAAAAAACTTTTTTTGTTAATAGTAACATATATATATATATTTATATTAAATTGTTATAATAAATTTAAACAAAGCAAATATTGATATTGCAAAAATGTTTAATACTTTAGTAGCTCGGTTTTTTTGTACTATTTTTATTTAGTATTATTTTGCTTTATATCTTTGTTAAATTTTATAAATAGTTTAATATATTAATATAAAAAGCAAACTTAATAATATTTTTTTATATTTTAAAAAATAATAATATGTTTAGTTATAAAAATATGTTTTATTATAACAGTATTTATTGCTTTTGTAAATATTTATAGATTTTTTTTACTAAAATATATATATTTAGTTTTTTAATAAATTATAAAAAAAAACAGTTGTTAAAATATATTTAATAATTTAATTAAAAATATATATACTTTAAAAAAAATCTATTTAAAATATAAAACATTTTTTTATTTAACTAATTAGTTAAAAATATATATACTTTAGTTAATAATTATATAAATATTTTTATTATTTATAGTTTATTTTATATTATTTTTATTATATTAACTAAAACTAAAAAAAAAAAAAAAAAAAAAGAGGTTATTTTTTTTAAGCATTTATTAAATAAAATATTAAACTTACTGTTTAATAATTTATATTTTAATTTAGCTATATAAACTAGATTTAAATCTAGTTGCTTATTAAAAACTTTTAGCGCTAATATAGTTGCTATTACTTTAGTTAAATTTAAATTTAATAAACTTATTATTAATTATATATATAATATTATATAGTTATAAATTTTTAATTATATATTGTTTTAATAAAATATAAAAATAATAAAATAAATAATAAATTATTTAAAAACAATATTGATTAATTAATAAATAATGTTAAAAAAGCAGAAAAAATTAAATAACAATATAATAAAAAAGTTTAATAAATTTTTCGATTTTTTAAAAAAAGTATATAATTTAATTATTAAAACTAATTTTGTTATAAAAATAAATTAAAAAGTTTATATTAAATATTTTAATATGTTTATATTATTGTTTAATTTTTTTTTTTTTTTTATATTTTTGTTTTTTTTATTTGCTAGCAATTTTTTTTATAATTAAATATTTAAGCTATTAATAAATTTTAATATATTTATATTTTAACTTAATATTAATTTTATATTAATATTTATATTTGTACTAAAGTTTATATTTTTATTTATATTTAAATTAAAGTTTATTTTTATTTTTATATTTATTTTTACATTTATTTTTATTAAAAAATAGCTATTTTTTTTTAAAAGCAGTAGTATTAAAAAAAATCTTTTTAGTAATTTTAATAATAGCAACAATAATTTTATTTTAAAATATAAATATAATTTTTATTATATTATTTTTAAAATAAATTTAAATTTTATTAAAAGCAATATATATAAAATTAAATATAATAATATCAATATATTTAATTTTAAATAAATAAACTTTAATAACTAAAAAGTAATTATTAATAAAAAAAATATTATTTATATAAATATTTATTTTTTTATAAATTATATTAATATTTTAATTAAAAATTTAATATTATTAAATATTAATTAAATATTTTTAATATTTAACTATTTATTAGCTAAATTAACATTGCTTTAATAAAATAATAAAATTAATATAAATAATAAATAAATTTTTTATAAAACTAGTTTTAATAAAATATTAAAAAAACTAAAAAATCGTTTTAAAATTTACTTTAATTAAACTATTTAAAAAATTTTAAATAGCTTTTTTTGTTTATATAATATTATTAAAAATTAAAACATATTATTTTAATTTATTTAATATAAATTAAAATATATATAAGCTAATAAAACTTTTAAACAAAATAATTTTAATTAATAAAATGTTATAAAAAATATTTGCAACTAATAAAACAAAGTTATTATAAACTATATTTATTTATTTAAATTTAAAAATATATTAAAAAAATATATATAAAAAATTAAAAAAGCTTGTTATAACTTTAAATAAAAAGCTATAAAATAATATTTTAATATAAAGTTTAAAATAAAGTATTTTTTTAATATAACTATTTAAAAATTAATATAAATTTTAAAATTTTTATATAATAGATTTAATTGCTGTTTTAATTATTATAGTTATAAATAAAAACAATGTTTTAATAATAAATCTTGTTATTAATATAGTTAAAATAATAACTATAATAATAGCTAAAACTATAGTTATAATTGCTATTATTAAAACAAAAACTATAGTTATAATTGCTATTATTAAAACAAAAACTATAATTATAATTATAGTAATTATTATAATAGCTATTACAAAAGTTACTACTTATAAAAAAAAAACTACAACTATAACTATAAATGCAATTATAATTAAAATTGTAATTATAATTATAATTATAATTATAACTATAATTGTAATAGCAATTATAAATAAAAATAACATTATAAAAAAAAGTGTTATAGCAAAAAAAAAAAAAAAACTATATATATTTTTTAAAAAAAAATACTAAAAAAAAATTAAAAAAACAAGCTTTATTTTTAAAACTTAAAAATAATAATTAATTTTTTTTTTATATTTTAAATTTTAACTATATATATTATAAATATTATAAATAATATAAGTTTAGTAATATTTTTAAATTATATTTAAAAAAATATAAAAAAAAGTATTAATTAAAAAAAATTTTAACTTTATTTTTTATAAACTTTATATATTAAATATATAACTATTATATTATAAAAATATTTTTATATAATATATTATTTTAATATTTTAAAATATGTTAATTTGTAAAAAATAGTATTATTTATAAATTTAAAAATATTTTAAATTTATTTTTAGTTTTAAAAATTTTTAATAAAAAATTAACTATTATAATAGTTATTTTTAACTTTTTTATATATATTAAATTTATTAAAGTTATTAAAGCAAATATTTTTATTATTAAAGCATTTAGTTTTAATTATTATAATAAAGCTTTATATTTAAACTATATATATTTATATATTAATATATATATAAAATTTATTAATATAAATATATAAATTTACATTAATTTTAATATAAATAATATTATAATTAATTAATTATATATAAAAACTTTTAAATATATTATAAATAAAAAAAAAAATAATATAATTATAGTTAACAATATAAAAGTAGTTTTAATAAAATAAGCAAAATTTATATTTTATATATAAAAAGTAAACGTAAAAAAAAAGCTTAAAATTATTAAATATAAAAAAAAAAAAAAAATAATAAATAATTATTTATAGCTAAATATACTTTTTAAAAATAACTTTTTTTAAATTTATAATATTATTATTAATTATTTAAATAATATTATTACTTTTTATAATTTAAACAATTTTATTATATTATTTAAAGTTTTTATATAAAATAAAAAATATATATATAAAATAATTAATATATATTTTATTATATTATAAAATAATAAAAGTATATATTTATAAATTAAATATAAGCTTTTATTTATAAATTGTAGTTTTTATTTTATAACTATTTATAAAAATATAATAAATATAACTTTTAATATAAAAATACTTAAAGTTGTATTAGTTATAAATAATTTAAAAGCTTTTATTAAAATAAATTATAAAATTAAATTAAAATAAATTTGCAAAAATTACAATAGTAAAAGCTATATTAATTTATAAAAGCTAGTTTTTAAAACTTTTATATTTATAACAGCTATATTATTAGTTTTTTTGTTTAAAATAATTAAATCTAAATTTTTAGTTTTTATTAATTTGCTAATGTTTATAAATATTAAATTTAAAATATTTCTAATTATTATTGCTATTGCTATTAATAATATATTTAACAAATTAATATATAATATAAAAAAACTAAAAAATGCTATTATTATATTAATTTTTATAAATATAACTAGCTATATATTAATAAAAAGCAAAAATTAAATAAAAAATATATAGTTTTTAAATATTTTTTTTTTAATGTTATATTTAATATAATTGTAAATATAAACGTAACTTTTATTAATAAACTATATATTTTAATTTTTAATAAGCTTTTAAAATTTAAAATTATAAATATTTATATTTTATTAAATATAAAAATATTTATAGATTTTTTTAAAACTATTATTAAAAAAAATATATATATTTATTTTAAATATATATTTAAAACAGTTAAATTTATAAATATTATTAAAATATATAATATTTAAACTAATAAAAGCAAAGTAAATATATTTAATAATAAATAGTTTAAAGTTTTTTTTGTTAATAATTAATAAAAATAAAAGCTAAATATTTATTTATATTTTTTAAACAAATATAATATAAGCATTTTTAATATAATATATAATAAGTTTTATAAAAAAAGTTATATATTATAAGTTAATAAAACAACATTTTTTATTTATTTTGTTTTTATAATATAAAAAAAAGTTTATAATTAAAATAAAAGCTAAATAATTATAAGTTTAAAAATATTTAATAAAATTGCAATATTAAATAATTACTTTTTTTTTTATAATAAAATATAATAAATAACTTATTAAATAAATAATATATTATAGTTGTTAATACAACTAAGTTTTTTTATTAATTTAAAATATATTTTTACTATTATAATTAATTTACTATTGTTAACTTTTAAAAAATAAAAAAATCAAATGTTGCTTTTACAAAATTTTACAATTTATTTATTTATATTTAAAAATATATAAATAAATTATTTTGTTTTTATTTATATTATTGTTATATATTTATTAATAATATTATTATTTATTTAAATAACTTTGTTAATTATATTAAATATTTAAATATTATATTTGATTTATTTTAATTATATAATATTATTATAGCTTTAAAAAAAACTTTTATTAAATATTTTTTAGTTAAATTGTTTAAATCTTATATTAATGCTTTAAAAATATTAACTATAACAAAATATATATAAGTTTTTTAAAACTTTGTTTTTTTAAACAGCTTAAAAATGTTAAAGCAATATTTTAATATTAGTAGTTTTTTCTATAATTTTTTACTTTATTATATATAATTAGCTAAACTTTTATAAAAATATAAAATTAAACTTTTAATAAAAAAAAAAGCAAAAAAAATATATAGTTAATAAAAATTTAAACTAATATAAAAAATATTGCTAATTTATTTTTTATAAGCTTATTAATATTAAATAATTATTTTTTAAAATAATATAAAAAGTAATATATAACGAAATTACGATTTATTACTATAATTTTAACAAAATATTATATTTATAAATAAATAAATTATTTTAACAAAGCTTTAAAGTAATAATATTTTATATAAACAGATATAAATAGCAACTAAATAAAACTATTTTTTTTATAAAAGTTCGACTTATAATATATTTAAATTGTTGTTTATTTTAAATAAAAACATATTATAGTTTTTTTAAGCTTAAAATTATATATTTAATTTAAGTAATTAAAAAATTTTAAATAATAATATAATTTAATAAGTAATTAATAATAGTATTTATAAATTATTTTATTATTAAAAACATTATAAATTAAATAATATTAAATATTTTTATAATTAATTAAGTAAATAATTAATTAATAAACTTTTTAGTTTATTTGTTTTAGTATAAATTTTAAATTTATTATTTTTTTAACTGCTTAAACTATGTTTTAAATATATTAAATTATTTTTAAATTATAAAAAATGTTATAAAAAAAATAAAAAGTTAAAACATTTTAATAAATCAGTAGTTTTAAACTTTATATAAAATATTATAAAATATATTATTAAAGCTATTATAAATAACTTTTAAAAAACTAACTTTTAAAAAGTTTATAAGTTTGATTTTAAGTATAAAAAAATATTAAAAAAATTGTATATTAATAAAAACTAATATAATAATATTAACGAAAATGTTGTAAAATTTTTTAAGCTTAGCTATTTTTTTTATATTATAAATAAACTAATTTATAATATATATACTAAAGTTAAAAAGCTGTATATATTTTATAATATAATAAAATATATATTAAAAGCAGTATATAATAAAAAATATTATATAAAATCAAACTATATAATAAATAGTTTTAAAAGCTATTTTATTTATTATAAAACATAATTAGTAAAAAAATATATAAAATATTATTTAAAATGTAAATTTAATTAAATAAACTATTAAAAACTAGTTAAAAGTTTTTAATTAATTTAACTAATTTATATTTTATTTATATAAATTATTATAATTGATTTTATTTTTAGCTTATTTTTAGTTAATATTATTAAAACATTATAGCAATTAAAAAAACAAAAGTATTATAAAATATATAATTATATAATAACTGTTACTTATTATATTTTTAAAAAAAACTTATTTATTTTTAGTAATAAAAAGTATTTAATTAAAAATTAAACAACTATATTAATTAAACAACTATTATTAAACAATTAAAAAATTTTAAAAAAAATTATTTTTAACTACAACTATAAGTTTATATTAAATTTTTAATAAAATATTTAGAAAATATTAAATATAAAACTTTTAATAATAACTATATATTATTTATAAAAAAATAGCTTATTTAAATATAAAAACCAAACTATAAAAATTGCGATTTATTATTATAACTTTATTAAGTTTAAATTAAATTAAATTTAATTAGTTTTTGTTTTATAATAAAATTTTAATATTATATAGTTATAAATTATATAATTTATTTTTTATATACAATTATTTAAATTTAAATTATTAAAACTTTTAAATATAATTATTAATATTAAAAATAATTAATATATATTTAAAAATATATAAATAGTATATAATTATTTAAAAC
Organism: Hypoxylon argillaceum; assembly: GCA_022495175.1. Classification (NCBI taxonomy): domain Eukaryota; kingdom Fungi; phylum Ascomycota; class Sordariomycetes; order Xylariales; family Hypoxylaceae; genus Hypoxylon; species Hypoxylon argillaceum. The sequence continues at coordinate 1,566 of MU378631.1, read as the reverse complement.
AAAATATTAAGTTAGCAATAAATTTTGTTATAACATAAACTAAAAAATATTTTAATTGTAAATATTATATATTTAAATTTAAAATTAAAAACAAAATGTTTTTACGTTTATATAACAGTTATTATTTATTTAAATAGTTTTTTTAAAAGTATTTTTAATAAAAAATAAGCTTATAAACTATTAAATAAAAAATCGATAATTTAATTTATAAATTAGATTTTTTTAAATATTACTATATTTATTTTGTTATATTAACAATTTAATTATATTTAATATATAATAATAATAACTTTTTTTATTATACCGTGTTTTTTTTTTAAACTAGTTAAAGCTAACTAATATTTTAATAAAAATGTAAAAAATAAAAAAGTTTATAAAATCGAAATATTGCTTTATTATTGTTTAAATTGCAAAAAAAAAAAATTTGATTATTTTATTAAATAAAAAAAATATAAATATAAATATAATTAATAGTATATAAAACATTAGTTATAATATATATTTAAATTAATTAAAAAATATTAAAAATGCTATAGACTTTTTTTATAAAAAAAAACAGCTATATTTAAAACAGTTAAATTTAAAAAAAATAAAAAAGAAATGAAAATAATAAATAAACTGCAAAAAAAAAAACCAAAAAAAAATAAACTATATAAGTTTATAGTTTAATAATTAATAAAGTTATTAAAGCACTTTTTTATATCTAATATTTTAATAAAAACTTTTAAAAGTTTTAAATAAAAAAACTTATATAAAAATAACATACCTTTTAAAGTAAGCTATACTAATTAGTACTTATAAAAAAAATAGCATTTATATATATTTATAAATTAAATAAAAACTTATAAAAACTTATAAAAACTTACAAAGACCTATGTATACAACTAAACCTTAGGTTTTAAAAATTGCTACAGGTTTTTTTTTCTATTTAATTTATATCTCACTTTCTACTACTACTTTACTTAACTACCTTTGATTGCATTTATCAATATATAAAAATTATATAAATTTGTTAATAATTAATTAACGTTATATATAATAAAATATAGCTAATTTCTTAATAAATAAATAGTAAATTATACAAAAGAAATTTAATATATATTAATTATAATTAATATTATTATTTTAATAATTACAAACTTTTTTTTTAATTGTAGTTTTTTTATATATACTTTTATTTATATATATAATTTATTAATTAAAACTAATATTTTAAATGTTTAATTTAATACTTTTTTTATTAATATATTAATTAAATTGATTTTTTTATTAATTTAATATATTTTAAAAATCTTTTTTTTATATAACTTTTATAACAATATAATATTAATTATAAATTGTTTTTTTTATATTATATTAAATTTAATTAAATAATTATATAGCAATTTTAAATTAAAACATAAAATTATTAAAACTTGTAATATATTTAATATTTTTAAAATTTTTCGAAAAATTATATAAAAAATAATTGTATTATTAAATTTATTAATTATTTTATATAATTTATTAATTAATATATTTTTAATTATTTATTTATATTTATTTAAATTTTAATAAATAATATTA
>MU378630.1:0-11277 GCA_022495175.1 Hypoxylon argillaceum | reverse complement strand
TATTATTATTAATTTAAACAATTTAATTATTTTAATATAAATGTTAATATATTTTATATAATATTTAAAAAAATATATATAATTAAAAATTAAAAGTAAATAGTTTATATAAATATTTATAATAAATTTTAAAAATTAAATAAAATTTATATTTATAAATATTAATTATATTGTTAAATAAGCTTTATATATATAATAGTATATATAAATTATATATAAATAAAATATAAAGCTAGTTATATTATATTTATATTAATAATTGATTTTAAAAAAAGTTTTTTTATATAACTAGAAATTTTATTGTAAATAAAATTTCTGTTAATATATAAAGTAAATGTTTGCTTATATAATTATATATTTATTTGTATAACTATAGTATAAATATTACAATATATAAACTATAATATATAGTTATAACTAATATTAATATTTTAATATTAGCTTTTTTTTTTTTTTAATTATAATTAAATATTATATAAAAGTAAAAAAATAACAAAATAAAAGTGTAATATATTTTATAATAATTTAAATTTGTTATATAATAAATTAGTTGTTTTATAGTTATATATAAATAGCTTAGTTTAATTGTTTATAATATTAACTTAGCTTATATATTATATAATATTTTTAATTAGTTAAAACAGCTAATTGTTATTTATTAAATTGTTTGCTATAATTAGTTTAATAAAAATAACTTTTTTATATAGTAGTTAAATTTATAATAAATTATTATTAGTTGATTTAATAAACTTTATATAATTAATTAATTAGTTATAAGTTATTAATTTGTTTATTTAATAAATAATTGTTATATAAAAAAAAAATATTAAATATTATATAAAAAAAAATAAACAGTATTAATTAATATGTTAATTTATATAGCATAAAATAATAAATATAAATATTTAGTTAGTTTTTATTTATTTTGTTTTTTTTTTTCGTTTTTTTTTATATGTTTGTTTGTTTGTTTTTTTATTTATTTATATATATATATATTTATTTATATATATATATATATTTATATATTGTATAAAGCAGCAGCAGTAGCATAATAGTTACTGCTTGCTTTTATTTTATGTTTACTTTTTTAAGCAATATAGCATAGTTTTAAAACTTTGTTTATATTAAAAACAATAAAGCAATAAAAATATACAGCTTTTTAACTAAAAATTAAACCTGTTAAATTTTTATATAGTTTTTTTATATAAATATATATTTATTTTTATATAAATAAATTTTTGTATATATTTTTAATTAATATATTTAATTATATAATAAGCTAAAAAAAATATTATTTATACTGCTTTTTTTATTAACATTGTTTTTTAAATATTAATTTTAAATATTTTTATAAATATTTAAACAAAGTTTATATATTAAAAAAAATATTTTTAAGCTATTTTAGTTTAAAATTAAAATTAATTTATATTATTTTATATAAATAACTTTTAAAATAGCTGTTATAGCTATATCAATATATTATTTATAAAATATTATTAAATTTTTAACTTTTAAAAAAATATATATAATATATATATTTAACGTTTATATAATATATATTGTTTTTAATATAGCTTATAAAAACAAAAAAAAAAAAGATTTAAATTTATATTACTTTTTATATAATAGCTAAAAAATAACCAATTTAATTTTTTGGTTTTTTTTAACAGTGTTTTTTTTATATATATTATATAAATGTTTTTTATATAAATACATAATAATATATTTTTATATTATATATAAGTTGTTAAATATATATATATTTTTTAACTTTTTTTTAAATATAAAATTTGTTATATATATATATATTAGTTAATTTAAAATAAATATATATTATATATATATATATTGATTAATATATAATAAATATATATTATATATATATATATTTGTTAATATAAAATAAAAATGTGTTATATATATTTATAATTTATTAAAATAAAATAAAAATATGTTATATATATATATAGCTTATTAATATAAAGTAAAAATATATTGTATATAAATAATTTTAAATATATACAATGAAAAAAAAAAATTTAAATAAATATAAATATTTTTTAATTTTTTAAAAAAGAAAAAAAAAAATTAATACAGCTTTAAATCAATAATTTTTTACTATTAATTTAAAACTTTATTTACTTTAACTAAAAATTGAACTTAAAATATATAAAAAAAATTGTATATGTTACTATTATATTATTAAAACTTGCTTATAAAAAATAAGTTTTTTGTAGTATTTAAATATATGTTTTTTTATATAAAAAAAATTGTATATATTATTACTATATTATTAAAATCTGTTTATAAAAAATAAATCTTTTGTAATATTTAAATATATATTTTTTTATATAAAAAAAAAGCAGTTTTTATATAATAGTTGTTTTTTTATTATATATTTAGTTTTACTTTGTTTATTAATATTTTAATTTATATAATAAATTTATTAATAAATACTAAAGTTTTAAATGTTTAATTTAGTTTTTGCTTTATAAATATATTAATAAAATTATTAACATTATTTACTTATTATATTTTAAAGATTTCTTTTTTTTTATACAATTTATAAAATAATATAATATTAATTATAAGCTGCTTTTTTTATGTTATTTTAAATTTAATTAAACAGTTGTATAAAAATTTTAAATTTAAATATAAAACTATTAAAATTGAAATAATTTTTAATATAATTAAAATTTATTAAATTGTTATATATAAAACAATTATATTATTAAAATTATTAATTATATTATATAGTTTATTTATAAATATATTACAAATAATTTTTTTATATTTATTTAAGTTTTAATATATAATATTGTTAATAATTTTAAATTTTAAATTATTTTTTATATATTGTTTTGTTGTTAATATAATAATAAATTTAATTTGCAAAGTTATATTTATATTATTTACAAATAATTTGTTAATAAATATAAACAGTTTTATATAATTTAAATTTAATAATATAAAAGTTAATTTATAATTAAAGTTATTTGTTTATTATTAAATTTTTTAATTTAAACTTTTAATATTATTTAATTAAAAATTAATTATTTATATAGCTATTAATAAATTATATATAGCTTTTAGTTAATATATACTATTAATATATATTTTTTATATATATTATAAAATATATTTTTAAACAGTTTTTTTTATATAATAATTAATTAAAACTAATTAATTGTTTTAGTTTTTTTAAATTAAAATTATATTATTTTTATATAATAAAATAACTTGTTTACTACTAAATTTAATCGAATAGTTTTATTAAAATGTTTTTTTTAGCTTTATATAAAAGCTAGTTTGTTATAATTTATATTTTTTTTTTATTAAAAAATTTAGCATAATAAAACTAAATATATTGTTTATTTATAAATTTATAATATCAAAGTTGTTAGTTTATTTTATTATATATAAAAAATATAAATTATATATAAATATAAATATATCAAACTTTTTATAATAATGTTAATAGTATATTTTAAACTAATATAGTTTTAATTTAGCTAATTTATATAATAATTATATAATTTTTAAAATAATATTTTTAAAATATTTAAACTTTAGTTTAATTAGTAGTTATATAAAAATCTTTTTTACTAGTTTATTTTTTAATTATATATATACTTATATAATGTTTTAAAATTTATTTAAAACATTATAGTTACAAATTAATAAAAGTTTAAATATAAGCAATAATTTTTATTTTATTTGTTAAATAATTAAAAATTAAATAAGTATTAATTTTTTTTTTAAATTGTTATATTTTTATATAACAAGTTTTAATTTTTTATATAGTTTAGTTATTTTTTTTTTAACTTTTTATATAAAACAAAACTTAAAAATTTAAATATTTTTATATTTTGTTTAGTTATATTTAATAAATTAAAATATTTTTTATATAATAAAATTGTTAATTTTAATTATATTTAATTTTTTAAATAACGTTTTAAATATATTAATTATGCTGTTTTTTTGCAGTTTTACTACTAATATATATACTTTTTATTTTTTTGTTATAAAAAAGCTATAGCTAATTTATTGTACAAAAGTTATATATATATTTATATTTTTTTTTAGTTTGCTGCGTTTTTTTTATATAATAAAAATTTAAAAATATTAAGCTTTTATTAAATTTATTTTTTGATTTTTTAATATTTATGTTTTTTTTATATAGTAATAAAGTTTTATTTGTATATATTAAAAATATATTAAACTATTTGCTAAATTAACAATAATGTTTAATTTTTTAATTAATTAAATTTTATATAGTTTATTTTAGCTTTGTTTTTTTTTTATATAAATATTTCGTTTTTTAAAAATAATAAAAATATATTATATATAGTTAAGCTATTATATTTATTAATTATATAGTTAATTTTAACTTTTGTATATTTTTTATATAACATTTTTATTGCTTTTTTTATTATTTTAGCTTTTTATATAATGTTTAATAATAAAAATAAGTTTTAATTAATTTTTAAATATATATTAAAAACTAATAAAATAAATATAAAGCTGTTTAATTTTGCAATATTGTTTAAAACTTTAATTACTATTTATAAAATTAATTTTTGTTTTATATAATAGTTTATTTTTACTTTAAAAATATTATATATATATTAAAATAATTTATATGTTTTTTTTATTTTGTTTACTATTTAATAAGCTTTAATAAATATTATACAACATTATATATTTATTATTTATATATAATTTTGAAATTTTTTAAACAAAAAGTTAATATTTAAGTTATAAACAATATAATTTAATAGTTTTTAATATATATTAATTTAATATTTATATAATGTTTTTTATATATTATATATAAATATAAATTTTAAAAATATTATTGTTTAAAAAAATATTGCAGTATTAATAATATAAAAAACTTATTTATTGTTTATTTATATAGTATTAATTATTACTTTATAATTAAAATTGCAGTTGTTTTTAATTAAAAATTTAAAACGTTAAAATGTTTAATTATATAATTAATAATAATAATAAAACTTTTAAATTTTTTTAAAATTAAATAATTTATATTATATTTTATATAATTAAATATTTTATATAAACGTTTTATATAAAAATATTTAAATCGGCAATATAACTATTAAAGTTTTATTTTTATAAAATATATATTAACTTTATATAAATTTATATTAAAAAATAAATGTTTTTATTTATATATAATAAAAATAGTTTTTTTATTATATTATATAATTAGGTTTTTTATATTATCAAAATATACTTTTAAACAGTTAGCGTTTTTAAAAAAAAACAAAAATAGTGTTATAATATTAAATATATAATAAGTTGTTATATTTAATATGTTTTTTATTTATATAGTATTAATTGCAGTAATTATATAGCTGCTATTAAAATAAATATATACTATTTTTAATGTTTAATTTATTTTTATATAAAGATATATTTAAAAATAAACTTTTAGTTATACTTTTTTTACTATTAAATAATTTAAAACGTTTATATTTTATAATTTATTTTAATATTTTATATAATATTAATTGTTTAATATAAACTAGTTAAATAAAATAATAATATTTTAGTTTTAAATATTTTTACTTGTTATATAATATATAAATATATTGTTTATAAAAAATTAAATTAATTGATTTTTTTATTTTTTATTAATGTTTTAGTTATTTTTGTTTAATTTTAATTTAATATGCTTTTTATATTTTATAAAATATACTAAAAATTAATTAAACATTAATATATAATTAAAAATTATTTTATATAAATTAAAATATATATTTTTAATATAAGCTTTTTTTTAAAATATATAATTAATTAATTAGCAGTTTAGCTTTTTATATATAAAACATTTTTTATTTATATAAAAGTTTTAAATAAGTTGTTTTTTTAATTGTATAAAGTTTTATTAAATATTAAATAAACTTGAAAATTTTTATATATTTTTAAATTAAAAACTTTTTATATAATTGTTTTAATAATATTTTTAATTAATAAAATATATATTGTTTATTTTTTATATAAAATATTTTAATTTATTTTTATTTACTACTTAAAAGCAAGTTTATAAATTAATAAAAAAACTTTTGCATATAAGTTTTTAAAATATTAAAACTGTTGTTAATTTTAATATATTTTAATATATTTATATAACAGTTATATTAAACTAAATTTTATTTTAATAGTTTATACTAAAAGCTTATTATATTTTTACAAACTTTATAATTATAATATTATATATATTATAAGCAAAAAAGTTAAAGTTTTTTTTTTTTTAATTTATATAAAAGTAATATTAATTTAATTAGCTTAATATTAGCTATAATTTATATTTATATTAAAATAAATATTTATTATATAATAAATTTTGTTTTATATTTTTTTTTAGTTTAATATTATATATATAAAAGTTTTTTATATAACTTTTTAATATTATTAAAAAAACAGCGTAATATTAATTTTTTATTATTTTAAATTGTTAATATATATTAATAAATAGTTGTGCTTTATTATATAATAAATTATATAACTTGTTAAAATAATTTTTTTTTTTTTTTTTACATTTTTTGAAAAATAACGTACTTTTTTAATAAAATTATTCCGTTTTGTATATTTTAAATTAAAAATAACTTAAAAAATATATTTGATATTATTAAATTAAATATTGTATAAATATAAAATTGTTGTTTAAAAGTATATAAAAAATAATATATTATAAAATATTTATAAACTAATTAAAAATTTAGCTTATAGTTAATAGTTATTATATATTAATATATAAAGTTAAAAATATATTTATATTTAATAATTAATTGTATAAATAATACATTGTTTTTTTTTATAAATATTTAAAAATATATATTTAAAATTAGTTTTAGTTATATTAGTTTTGATTAAAATATGTTTATATTATTTATAGTTATATAAAGTTGTTAGTTTAAAATAAATAAATTAAATGTTTGTACAAAAAATAATAAAGTTAATTAAATAGCTAAAAAAAAAGCTTGCTTATTATTGTCAAATAAACATTAGTTTTATATAATTTATATAAATTTTGCTTGTTGTTTTATTTTATTACTACTATTATATTATATACTTTTATGTTTTAAAATATTAAGTATTTTTTATTAAACTAGTTTATTTATTTAATTTTATGTTTTATATATTTAATGTTTAAAATTTTTAATATATAACTTTTGTAATAATTAATTAATTAAGTTTAAATATTTATATTTAATAATATAACAAGCTATTTAAATATTAAATATAATTAATGTTGTTATTACAATATTAAGTTTTTAGTTTTATAATTAAATATTAATATGTTTTTATATATAATATTTTAAAAGTTTATAATTAAAAGCGATTTTATTATATTAGTTATTATTGTTATATATAATAAAAAGTTTTTTTTTATTATATAACTGTTTTAATATTATTATAATTAAAAGTATAAAAAAAAAAGTAAAAGTGTTTTGTTATTTAATTATTATATAATAAATAGTTTAATATAATTATATACTATTACTTTTAGTATTACTTTTTGTATTTAAAACTTTGCAATATTATAAAATATATTTTAGTACAATAGTTAAACTTGATTTTTGATTTTAAACTTTGTTATATAAAAATTATTTGATTTATATAAAGTAAAAACTTCAAAGTGCAATATAAAAACTTATTAAGCTTAATTAAGCCTTAAGCTAGTTTTGTTTTTATTTTTATTAATTTATAATATATTTTACAACTACTAATTAATATTAAATAAACTTTATATATACAATAATATATATAAATTATATATAAACAAAATATAAAGCTAATTATATTATATTTATATTAATAATTGATTTTAAAAAAAGTTCTTTTATATAACTGGAAATTTTATTATAAATGAAATTTCTGTTAGCGTATAAAGTAAGTACTTATTTATATAACTATATACCTATTTGTATAACTGTAGTACAAGTACTACAGTATATAAACTATAACATATAGTTGTAACTAATACTAGTATTTTAATATATATATTTAAATATATTTTTATTATATTAATTAAAAATAATAAAAAAATTAAAATATATAAAGCTATATATAATAACAAGTTTATATATTTATTTAAAAAATTTAATAATAACAATAATAAAAAATTAAATAATAATATATTTATATAAATAGTTTTAATATTTATATTAATAAATATATTAAAACTTTAAATTATATAAATAAATTATTTAATATTATAATTAATTATATTAAAATTAATAATATTAATATATATTTTAATATTTAAAATAAATAATTAAGTATTTATTTTTATTATATAAATAAAAACTTAAAAATTTATATTTATTTTTAAAATTTTTATTATATATTTTATATTTTTTTTTATATATAAAAATCAGTTATACAAACTTTTTTTTATTTAAATTATTTATAATAGTTTAATTAAAACAGTTTAATTTATTATATTTACTAAAATATAGCGATTTAACTAAAACTACAGCAGTAAATTATATAATATATTATATAATAAAGTTTAAATTTTTGTTTTAATATATTGTCGACTTAAAATTATTAAAAAATAATACTATATAGTATTTTTTTCTATATTAAAAAAAAAGCTAAACAATATTATTTTAATTATATTAATTTAATATATAAATAAAACGAAATTTATATAATATTTAACAATTATTTTAATATAATAGTTAATTATAATTAATATTAAATTAATTAAACTATAATTACTTTTATATAAATAAAACAAAACAATTTAACAAAAACAATATTTAAAATATTAAAAATTATAATTAACAAGTTTTAATTTATACAATATATTTTAAAATTTAATTATTATAAAAAAATACTATTTTATATAACAATTATATAAATATATTTTAATATATTTAAGTTTAAATTTGTTTTAATTAATTAAAAATTTATATATAAAACATTATTTTTTAACTTGTAAATAATACTGCAAGTTTTTTTTAATCGAAAAATAAACTATTATTATATAACAAATATTTATTTTATTAATAAACGGTATAATATCAAATATTTAAAACGATTATATAATTATAACTTAAAAAAGAATTTTTATTAAAAACTACAACAATTATACAATAAAAACAACAAAAATAACAAAAAATGTTTTATTTATAAAAAGCTTAATTATTGATTTATTAATTATAACTAATAAAAAAAGTCGAAAATAAAAAAGCAATATTTTATTATATATAATATTTTAAAATAAAAAGTTTTATTATATAAAAAATATAATATATTTATATTAAATTATAAAAATAATAAAAACTTTTTATATAATAATAAATTTAATAATAATTTAAACTTTAAAACTTAAAATAAAACAGTTTAATTTTTAATAGATTTAATATATTTTTATTATATAACAAAAAAAGATATATATATTTAAAACTAAATATTAATATTAAATAATTTTTATTTAAATAGTTAATATAATATAAAGTATTAAAATATTTTATAAAATATTAATATAGCTAAAGTTTCAATTATTAAAAAAGCTTAAACTAAAACTTTTATATAAAAAAACTTTTTTATATAAATAAATTAAACTTTAAACAATATAGCAATTTAATTTAATAGTATTAAAAGTTTTTGTTATAAACTATATTTATATTTGAACAAATAAATTCCAGAAGTAGTTAGTACATGCAGTGTAGCTAGTAAATAGCTAAAGTAGTTAAGTGGATTTTATTGTTTGCTTAAAACAATAGACTTACTAAAAATTAAATAAAGTAGTAAATATAAAGAAATAAAAGTAATAAATAAAAAAGCACTATATAAAAATGTCGATTTAATTAAAAAAATTAAGTTTATTTTTTAGTTTTTTTAACTTTAGTTTTTTTTTTAAAATATATAATATTATTTGATTTTTGAACTTATTGCTAATATTATATTTATTATAAAAATAAAGTTAATTTTAACTGTTTAAAAAAACAATAAATTTTTAAAAAACTTTTAAATAAATTAATTAATTTTAATATATTAAAATAATATAATCGATTTTTAATAATAAAGCTTTTATTATTAATTATAAAAAAACTAAATAATAAATATAATTTATTAAAAATAAATTAGCAAAATTTATTTTATAAATATAAATAAATTATAAATAAAATAAACTATAACAATAGTTTTAAAACTTTTAAAGTTTGTTTAAAAATTATATAAAATATATTTATATTGCAAAATATATTATAAATAATAATAATAAATTTTATTATAATATTTTTAATAATAAAAAACTTTTTATTTTTAATATTTATAAAAAGTTCAAATTTATTTATAAAAACTTCAAAAAATATAATAAACAATAGTAATATATAGTTATTAATAAAATTATATATAACAATATAGTTAAAAAAATAATAATTAATATTAAATATTTTATTGTTTAAAATAAAACTTTTTAAATAGTTTTTGTTTTTTTTATTAAAAATAAAAAAAAAATATAATTTAAATATAATAAATTAATAACTTTTAAATAATTTTAAATAATAATAAATATTTATAATAAAATAATATATTAAAAGTTTAAATATTATTTAAAAAATTATAAAAAAGTTTAAAAATATAATAAATTTTTTTAAATAAAATGTTTATTTTTTATATATTTAAATAATTAAATTAAAAAGAAAAACTAAACAATAAAAAATAAATATAATTTATTAAAAAGCTAATTTTAAAAATATTATATTTTATAAAATTATAAATATTTATAAAAAAAAAATTATAAACTTAAAAAGCTAAATTGAAATTTTTTAAAATTAAATTATAGTTATAATAATTATAGCATTAAAGCTTATATTAATTATTTTTATTATTAATTTAGTTTTTTTTAATATAATTTAATAATAAAAATAAAAATAAAAAAATATTTTTAATTTTAAAACTATTAATAAAGTTTTTATAGTTATAAAAAAAAAAACTAAATTATTAACTAAAGTAGTTAATTTATTTATATTTATTAATAATAAATTAATAAAAAATAAAACTAAAATTTAATTTAAATATTAATTTATATTGTTAAAAAATAAACTAATTAAAAATATTAATTATTATAATTAAAATTTAAAAAAAATTAACTATATTATTAATTAAATAAAAAAATTTATTTTTAAAAATATTATAGTATTTATTATAAATAACTATAAAAAAAATTTATTTTAAAAATAAATGCTAAAGTTTTAAACTATTTATTTATTTATTATTATAATTTTAATA
>MU378629.1:0-11345 GCA_022495175.1 Hypoxylon argillaceum | reverse complement strand
AATATAAAATATTTCGTTTTTTAATTTGTTAATTAAAGCTAAAAATATTTAAATATTAAAATAACTATATATTAAATATTTTGTTTTTTAATTAAATTTTTAAATAATAAAATAACTATATATTAAATATTTTATTTTTAATATATATAATTAAATATAAAAAAATAAAAAATAATAACAAATAATAATTATTAATAATTAATTAGTTATTAATTATTAATATTATAAACTTGTAGTATATTTTAAAAAAGTTTAATAATTTATTTATTTAAATATAAAAGTTGTTATAACTAAAAATTTATATATATATAGTAAATTTAACATATATAAATAAATAAATATACAATTATTTATTACTTAATAATATATTAGCTTATTATTATAAATATATAATTATATTATTAAATAATAATTAGCTTATATATTAAATATATTATTTAATAATTAATTAAATATATAGTAAAAAAATAAAAAAAAGCAAAAAATGCAATATAATATCTAGTGTTTTTATTAAATATATAGTAAAAAAGTAAAAAAGTACAAAAAATATAATACAATATTTAATGTTTTTATTAAATATATAATAAAAAAATAAAAAAGCGCAAAAAATATAATACAATATTTGATGTTTTTATTAAATATATAATAAAAAAATAAAAAAGTGCAAAAAATACAATATAATATTTAGTGTTTTTATTAAGTATATAATAAAAAAGTAAAAAAGTACAAAAAATATAATATAATATTTAATGTTTTTATTAAATATATAATAAAAAAATAAAAAAATGCAAAAAATATAATATAATATTTAATGTTTTTATTAAATATATAATAAAAAAATAAAAAAGCGTAAAAAATATAATATAATATTTAATATTTTTATTAAGTATATAATAAAAAAATAAAAAAGCGCAAAAAATATAATATAATATTTAATATTTTTATTAAATATATAATAAAAAAATAAAAAAGTATAAAAAATACAATATAATATTTAATGTTTTTATTAAGTATATAATAAAAAAATCAAAAAATGTAAAAAATATAATACAATATTTAATATTTTTATTAAATATATAGTAAAAAAGTAAAAAAGCATAAAAAATATAATACAATATTTAATGTTTTTATTAAATATATAGTAAAAAAGTAAAAAAGCATAAAAAATATAACATAATATTTAATGTTTTAATTAAGTATATATAATTAATATAAAAAAAATAAAACAAAATTTTAACTAAATTAAACAAATGCTTTAAGTTAATTTTAACTTATAACTTATTACAATAGTTTTACTTTTTTTTTATTTTATTGTTAATATAACTTTTTAAATAACACTTTATTTAAAACAATTTATAATTTAATTTAATTAGTTTACTTTTTAATTTAACTATTTTATTTTTTATTTTAATCGAACTTTTAATATAGTTATAACATTAATATATAACTAAATTTTAAAACTATAAGTTTTTATTATTTTTAATAACAACTTATAACAATTTAACTATTTAATTTATTAACTTTTAAATTGATATTCCGTTTTATTATTACATTATTTTTTTTTTTAATAATGCAAATATAATTAAAACGCTAAAAAATAATTAACGTTTATTTTTTTAATTATACTATGTACTAAATACTGTTTTTAATAATTTAAATTATATTATTTTTTAATATAATTTAAAAGTTTTAAACTTTTTTTATAATAATAACTAAAACAAAATAAGCTTTATTACTTTTTTAACAAATAATAACAAAGCTATAGTTGAAAATTTAAATAATGCTATATTTAATAAACTAAACTTGTTTAACTTTAAACTTAACTATTTAATAACTAATAAAACAATATTTAAACTTTAAGCTATTATTATTAATAGCTACTTTATTAAAAGTATTAATGTTTTAAAAAATTTATTGTTTATTGCTTAATTAATAAAAAAAGCTTTTAATTTAACTTTTTTATATAACTAACTAAAATAGCAGTTTTTTATTTTTTTGTAACAAAAATGCAACTTTGTTTAATATTAAATAACAATAATATATTAAAAAGTATATAACTATAATATATTTTTTAGCTGATTTTACTTTTTGTTTTTTTTATTTGTTAATTAAACAGCTTGCTATTTTTAAAAAGTTTTCAAAAAATAAACTATTTAATTTAAAGTTTTTAAAAAACAAAATATTTAACTTAAAAGCTTTTAAAAAATAGAATATTTATTTAAAAGCTTTTAAAAAATAAATTATATAATTTAAAAGCTTTTAAAAAACAAAATATTTAATTTTTACAAATATTTCATTTTTTAAGCTTTTTTTTTAACTTTTTAAACCTATTAAATATTTTAATTATAAACTTTTTTTTTGTACTTTTATTAAATATATATTAAAAATAGCATTAACAACTATATTAAATAACAATAAATACTATAAAAACTATATTTTGTTTTAACTAGTTAAATATATTATTAATAATAACTTAGTTATATTTAATAATATTTTAATAAATAACAACTTAACAAATAAAACAGCATTTTAAAAAAAGTTAACTTATTAAAAAATACTGTTTTAATATTTATTATTAAATTATAACAAGTTTAAACTTTTGTTTTAATTAACTAAAAACTTTTTTTTTATATTGTAAATATAACTTTTAATTAAAAAAAGTTATAATATTAATAGTTATATTATTTAGTTTTAGTTTTTAGCAATATTTTTAAAACATATATTTTATTTGTTTTATATTTTTTTTTTTTATATTATACTGTTATAAAACTTATATTATATTTTTTAATCCGCTATATTTTATATAATATATAATATACAATTTAATATTTATAATATTAGTAAATTTAATTATATATATTTACTTTTTTTAAATGTACTATTTGTTTTTAAACAATATACTGCTTACTTATTTTTTAATATATAATTTTTATTTATTAATAACTATATACTACTAGCGCTTAAATATTTTTGTTTATATATTGTTATAAACTAATATTTTATATTGTTTATTTAAATATAAACAAAAACTAACATACTACAAACTAAAGTTTAAGTTTATATATAAAAATGCTAGATTTATTTGCAATATTATATATTATACAAATATATTGCTATATTTTAAAAATATTTAAAACAGTTATATAACAAATATAAGTTGTATTACTTTATTAATTTAATTATTATTTTGCAAAAACATAACACAAAAAATATTACTACAAACAATATTTCAAAAAAAATAATATATAACTTTTATTGCAAATATTTATTAATTATTAACTTTAATTTATTAAACTTTAAAACAATTTAAATAAATTTTAAGTTTTATAATATATTATATATTATTAAGCTTAAAAACTAAACTAACATTTTAGTTTTATTACTTATATTATTTTATAAATTAAAATGTTTAACTTATATAAAATAAACAATTAATTATATATTTAAAAAATTTATAGTATATTTATATTTACAAAATTTGTTTTAAAATATAAGTTTATTAAATATAATAAAAAAGCTTGCTAAAAAGTTTTTTTTATTATATTAGTTTAAAACTTATAATATTTATAAATAATACTTTTAAACATTAAATAAAAACTAGTTTTTATTTAATATGTTATAGTTTAAACTGTTTATACTAAGTTTTAATTTTATATAAACTTTTTATTGTTTTTAAGTTAATATATTTATTTTTAAACAGCTTGTAAATATAAAATACATTTTTTAAGCTTTTTAAAACTATAAAAACTAATTATATACTTTATTATTTTTTATATTGTTATAAATATTACTATTTAATTATAGCTTTTGTTATAAATACTACGTTTTATAATTATATTTTATAGCTATTAACTTTTAATAGTTTATATTTGTACAAATATATTAACTGTTCATTTTAATAAACTATACAAAGTATAACTTTTGCTTTTTTATTTTAATTAAAAATTTCAATACTTTAGTATTAATATATACTACTTGTTTTATTAAATTTATTAAAAAACTTGCTATATTTGTTTTATTTAATACTAATTTATTTATTAATTAGTTTTTAACAAAATTATATACTAAGCACTTATATATTAATTAGCTATTTTTAAGTTTATTTTAATTTATTTGTATTAATAGTATATTTTTTTAATACTTTTAAATATAAAAACAAAAGTTTAATATTTGTTTTTTTAATAAATAAAAGTAACAGTACTATAAATTTAAAATTAAAAACATTGTATATAAATATAGTATAGTATAATTATTAAATAATATATTCTAATAATATATGTTTTAATTTAATAATATTGTTTTAAATAAAATATATTTACTGTTTTTAAAACTATTTTATAGTAATAAATAGCTGTATTTATAAAATATTATATAAAATGCTGTTAAAACTAATATTTTATTTAAAACAATATTATAAACAAATATAGCATAAATATTAATATATGTAATATTATTTAAACAGTATAACAAAACATACAAGCTATATAACAAAATATATAAACTAATACTATAAGCTATTATTTATATATATAATTTTAACTTTTTTAAAACTTACAAAAAGTTATTTAAACAACTAAACTTTTTTAATATTGCTATTAAAACTATTTTATATAAAAGCTTATTAAACTTTAATAGTAGTTACTTTTATATTTTTATATTTTTTAATTTATATAAACTTTATATTAAAGTATTTTTAGTACTAAAAAAAAAAAAAATTATTGTTTTGTTTAAAAAAAACAATATATTATTTAATAGTAATATATTACTACTATTTATTTTAATGTAGCAGTAGTAGTTTAAAATAAATGCAGCTAATAACAAATTTAATAAATATAAATATTGTTTTTAGTTATTATATATATAATTAATATTAAGCAGCTAAATTAAAATTGTAGTTTAAAAAACTAAAACTTTTGTTTATTAATATATTAAAGTTTAAACTATTTAAAATATTATATTTAATTATTAAAACTTTTATTATATATTATAAAACAACTAAATTAACTATTATAGAATTTATATTAAAACTTATATTTTTATTATATTTAACTTTAAATGTATAAAATTTTTATATTTATAATTGTTAAAATATAGTAATAACTAATAATTTAATTTTTTTAGTATTTTTTATTACTGTTTTAATTTTTTAATTTGTTGTATAAAAAATTACTTAAATTATAACATGTTAACTTTTTTAAACTAAGTGTTTTTATTTACAATAATTATTTATTTATTACTAGTTAAAAGTTAATTTAAGCTATAAATGTTTAATATATATTTTATAATATATTAATGTTATATTATTTAATAAATAATATTATATAAATTTAAAAAGTACATTAGTTTTATTGTTTTATTAAAATATTTAATAGTAAAAAGTTGCAACAGCAACTTTTATATATGTTTTAAATAGTTTTTTATATTTTTAATAGTTTATTTTATTTTATATAAAAATTAATTGTATTATTGTTTTAATATATATTTTTATATTACAAAGCTGCTATTTTTATTTGTTAATATATTTATATAGCTTAATTTATTAAATATAATTATAAACTAATTAATATATATTATAAATATAAACAATAAATATAGCTTCAATATAGTTATAAATTTTATAAAAAAATAAAAAAAACTTTTGTTAAAATTTACTAAATAAAAAAAATATGTTAAACAATATAATATAAAAAACAAAAGCAGTGTTAATTTTATATTAATTATTAATAATATTAACTATATTAATAATAATAACTATATTAATAATATTAATAACATTAGTAATTATTTACTTTTAAAATAAATAAACTTTTTTAAAACTTATAGTAAAAAAAAAATTAAATATAAATTTATTTTTATTTGTAATATTGTTTTAACTTAATATAATAGTTATATTATTTAAACTTTAAAAAAAGTTATAAAATATAGTTAGCTTTTAAAAATTAACTTTTTTATATTAATTAGCTAAATAAGCTTTTAAAAAACAAAATATATAATTGATTTAAATATTTTATTTTTTTAACTAGCTTTAAATAATTAATTTTTTTATTTTATATAACTATATAAACTTTTATAAAACAAAATATATATTTAATTTTATATATTTTATTTTTTAAGTTAGTTTTTAAATAAGTATTTAAATTTATAATATTTAACTGTTTTAATTTTTATTATTAACTAATTTAATTATAAAAATTTAAATTTAATTAATTTTATTAATTATAACTTTTTTTTTTTTTTAGTTAGTACTTTTGTAAAAATTGTTTTAAAAGTACTATTTTTAAAAAAATATTTCTTTTTAGCATTTTTTTTTAAAACTAAAACTTTTGTTAAAACAAGTAAAATGTTAATTAAAAATATTTGTTTTTAAATTTTTAATAAAACAGCTAAAACATTAATTAAAAATGCTTGTTTTATTTAAAAGTTTTTTTTTAAAAAGTTTATTAATATTGTATAATTTATAGTATATTTATTTACTTTTATTTATTGTTTGTTACTTTTAATAATTTAATTATATATTGTTAATAGTATAAAATTTTTATTTATTTTTATTAATTATATGTTTAGTTTAATAATATAATTATATACTGCTAATTAAATAAAATTTTTATTTATATTTATAAGTTTTTTGTTTAATTTAATAATTTAATTATATATTATTAATATTATAAAATTTTTATTTATTTTTATAAATATTACATTTAGTTTAATAATTTAATTATTTTTTGTTAATACTATAAAATTTTTTTTAATATTTATTAAATTTATATTTAGTTTAATAATTTAGCTATGTTTTATTAATACTATAAAATTTTTTTTAATATTTATTAAATTTATGTTTAATTTAATAATTTAGCTATGTTTTTTTAGCAACGCAAAATTTTTTTTAGTATTTTTTTTAACATTTTTTTTATTATTTGTTAAATTATTTATATTATATATCTAAAGTTTTAACTACAGTTTGTTATTTGTTAAATTTTTATTTAAATTAATAATTTAGCTTTTAATAATTTTATAATAGCTGCTTTTTTTATATATAAAGTTATGTTGTTTTAAAAACACTTTATTTAAAGTTTCTAGCTAATTTTTATTATATTTGTTCAAATTTTTGTTTATTAACTATTTTTTAAAAACTTAGCTAAATATAATTTTTTTATTAAACTAGATTTAAACTATTAAAAAAAATAGCAGCAATTTAATAAGTTTTAGCTAGTTTATTAGTTAAACAAACATTTGTTAATTATATAACTCTGTATTAAAAATATCAAACTTTTTATAATTAATATATATTGCAAATAATAGCAAATTAATATATAACATTTAGTTAAAGTTTTTTTATTTAATAAACTTGTTATTTAGCACTATATTAATATATAAAAAATAATTTAATATAAAGCTAACGTTAATAACTATATAATAATAGTAGCTATTTAAAAAAATATTTTATATAAATTAAAAGTACAAGTTTATTATTATATTTAAAGCGTTTTTTATTTTAATAGCAAACTTTAAACAAACAAAAAAAGTATTATAGCTTTACAATATATTTTTATAATATAACTAAATTGTATAGCTATAATTAATATTATTTAAAGTACTAACAGTAATAAAAAAATTTTAATAGATTTTAAAATTTAAAGTTTAATTGCTAAAACTAAATATAGTATAAAATAGCAGATTTAAAAAAACTAAAAAACTGAAAATAACGTTGTAACAATATAAAGTTTTTTTTTTTAATAAAAATTAGCTAAAATAAACAATATTTATAATAATAATTTTAGTAATAATATAAAATTAACTAAAATTTAATATATATATATCAACATTTTTTTAACAAGTATTAAAATAAATATTATAAATAAACAAGCTAATTATATTAAATATATAAGCTATATATTTTATAAGTAAAAGTTAATATATTGTAAACAAAAAAAAAAAACAGAAAAAAAAAAGAACTAAAAAACAAAATATATATAACTAGTAAATATCTCGTTTTTTAAAAGTTAAAAAAAAAAATATTTACAACTTATAAATACTTTGTTTTTTAAAAGCTAAAAAACGGAATATTTATAATTTATAAATATTTTATTTTTTAAAAGCTAAAACTACATATAAAATATTACTTACTATTAAACAAAAAAAAAAAGCATTATTATAACATAATATATAACTTTTTTTTTTAACTTATTATTAATAAACAAAATATATAAAAACTTGTTTAATATAATAAATTAATTTAATAAAAAATATAAATAGTTATAGCAAAAAATTAGCAGCTAAATATATTTA
The DNA here is from genome assembly GCA_022495175.1 of Hypoxylon argillaceum. Classification (NCBI taxonomy): domain Eukaryota; kingdom Fungi; phylum Ascomycota; class Sordariomycetes; order Xylariales; family Hypoxylaceae; genus Hypoxylon; species Hypoxylon argillaceum. The sequence goes on along the minus strand of MU378629.1, from coordinate 3,059 downwards.
TTAATATAAAAAGTATTAAAAAAAAATAAAATACTAATATTGTTATATTTATAAAACAGTTTTTTAACTACTATAATTTTAATAAATAAACTTTTGAACTTAATAATTTTACTGTTAAATTTTTGCAGCTTTAATAGTTTAAATAGTTTAATATTTATATTTGTAACAAATATAATTTATATTATAATATAGTTATAAAAAAGCAATATTTTATTGCTTATACTAGTTGCTATATTAAAATATTTTTATAAAATATTAATTAATTATTATAAATATTTATATAAAATAGTTTTATTAAACTTAAAATTTAAATAATATATAATAAAAAATATAGCTTATATTTTTTTAAAATAATATATTATGTTTATAAAATTTAATATTTAAGTTTTATTTATAGCAATATTATTTATTTTTAGCTTAAAACTTTTTTTTAAATTAATATTAATTTAATTTATAAATATTAGTTTAAAACTAATAACTTTTTTATTTATTAAATTTAACATTTATTAAATAATATTATTTAGTAATAATATTATAGTTAAATTTAAAACATATAATATAAAAACTATTACTTTTATAAACTTTTTATAAAAATTAAAGTTTTTTTTATATTTTTTATATACTAATTTATAATTTTTAATATTTATATTAAAAAACTTAAATATATTTATAACTATTTATATTTATAATAAAACTAAGTTTTATATATTTTAAATTTTTTAATACATTTTTATATTTAATAAAGTTAATTTATATTTTAGTTTTATATTAATGCTTTTTTAAAACAAAAAGTTTATTTTAAAAAAAATATACTTTATATTAGTAGTTTAAAAACAAATAAACATTAAGTAAATATATAGTACTTAATTTTAGTTTTTTATTAAATATTTAAAAATTTAAACTAAATTATAAAATAACATTTTATAATTTGTTTTATTAAATCATTAAAAGTTTGTTTTTATAAATATATAAAATGTTATAATTAGTATTATTATATATTAAAAAGTTAAATTTTTAATATTAATAAAAACAATATTTACTTTTAGTTTTTAAACAAATATATTATTTTTAATATTTATAAAAAACATAATAGTTATAAAAACTGTTTTAATTTAAAAAATATAAATAAGCTATTTTTTAGTTTTAATAAACTTTGCTAAAACTTTGTTATAAAAAAATTTATATATTAGTTTTAAAAAATTAATAACTATTAATATATTAATAAAACATTTAATTATAAATAAAACTTTAAAAAATGAAATATTTATAAGTTTAAATATTTTGTTTTTTAAAAATATTATATTTGTTTTTTAGTTTAAATTATTTATTATTTATATAAAAATAACATTTATAATATTTTATAATAACAAAATATATATATACTGCTTTAATATTTAAATTGTTTTTTTAATTAATTAAAAAGTAAAAAATATTAAAAATATAAACAGTTTTTTTTATAAAACTTGCTTTATTATTATTGTTTTTATTAATATAATTTAATAGTATTTTATAAATAATTATTTTTTTAAGTTTATAAAACTAATTAAAAGTATTAAAACTTTTTTTTTAATAATATTACAAAAATTTTATTTATTATAATTACTTTATTTATTTAAATAATATTATATTTTTTAAATAATAAAATTTTAGCGTTTTTTATTATATTTTTTTTTAAAAGTTTTTTTATTTATAACAAACAATATATTAATAAATATATAAAAAACTTATATAATTAAAATAAAAAAATAAAACTTAAAAATAAAATATATAAAAAAAAAACGTTAAAATTTAAAAATAAAATATATAAAAAAAAAACGTTAAAATAAAAAAGCTGAAATAAGTAATAAAAAGTATAGCTTTTAAAAAAAAGTTGTAAAAAAAATAAAAAAAATAATTGTATAAAAGTTGTAAAAAAAATAAAAAAAATAGTTATATAAAAGTTGTAAAAAAAATAAAAAAAGCAGTTATAAAAAAGTTATAAAAAAAATAAAAAAAATAGTTGTAAAAAAGTTATAAAAAAAATAAAAAAAATAGTTATAAAAAAATAATAAAAAAAATAAAAAAAAAAGTTATAAAAAAAGCTAAAAAAGTAATATATATATTTCATTTTTTAAATAAATAATAAAAAATATATTTATATATATAAAAAAAAATATAAAATATAATATATTTAAAATATAATTTATACTAATTTAATATTTTAAAAATTAGTTATAATTTTTAAAATATTATATTTTAATATAACTTTATTAAAATATTACTATTATTAGTTATTATTAATAAATTTGTTATAATTTTATTTATATTTTTTGTTTTAAGTTTTTTAACTATAAGCTTTTTTATATTGTTTTTTTTTTATTTATAAAATATTTTAACAAAAAATATAATAAAGTTTATTATAAAAATGTTTTTTTATATAAAAAATATGTTTTTTTTTTTTATATTGTTTTAATTTTAAATTTAAATATATTAATAAACTAGCTAAAATTATAAAAAAACAAAACTATTAATATATTATTTATAATAGTTATATTTTATATATTAATAATTAGTTTTAAATTTAATATTAAATTAAAACGTTTTATTAAAATATCAATATTTATAAAATTAATATTTAAATTAAAAATTAAAATATTTTTATTAAAATGTTTTAATAAAATTTTTAACTTTATAAAAAATATATTTATTTTAAATATTATTTTATTATTATTTTTATTTTTTTTATTTAATATTTTAAATAAAAATATATATATAACAATAGTTTTATTTATTTTTTTTTTTAATTGTTTTTTTTTTATTTTATTAGTTTTATTAATTTTAATTATTTTAATATTTATTAAAAATATTATATTAAAAACTAATATAAATAAAATTATATTTAAAAAATTATTATTAGTTATAAAAGTTTAATAGTTTTAAATACTGTTTATTTTATAGTTTATTGTTTTATTTTTAAATAATAAACTTAATAGCTTTTTAAAAGCTATATTTATTATTTATTAAAATATAATATATAATTAAAAAATTAATATTTATAATTAAATTAAATGTTTATATAT
>MU378627.1:0-11386 GCA_022495175.1 Hypoxylon argillaceum | reverse complement strand
AATTTGTTTTAATATTTTATTTAAAAATAATAATTTATAAATAAATTATATTAAAAATATTATAATTAATATATTATTAATAAATAATATATTTAATTTTAAAATAAGTTTTATTTTTATTAAAAATATATTAGCAATTAAAATTTAAATATTATTTGCTATAAAAATTGTTGTTATATTTTTTTATAAAACATTTTTTTAAAATGTTTGTTTTAATTGTTTTTTAAATCAACAGTAAATATATAATTACTATTAAAAAAAAATAAACTTAAATAATACTTTAAAATTATTTAAAAAAAATTAAAAAGTATTAATTTAGTTTATAATAAAAAAATAGTTTTTATAAAAAATGAAATAAATATTATAAATTTTTTTATTTTAAATAATTAATTATTTATTAATAATAAAAACTTTAATAGTTTATATATTTAATTATTTTATTATATTAATATTTATAAACTTACTTTAATTTTAAAAAGTAATAAATTAGTTTAAATTGTTTTAACTATTAAGTATAAAATTATTGTTATTTTAGTTATTATTTCAATTATTATAATAATTACTATAGCTATTATATTAATTATTATATTTTTTATTTTAGTTATTTTAAAATTAATATATAAGTTTAAACTAAGCTATTTTTTTTTTAGCTATTATTAAAATTAATAAAAAGTTATTATTATTAAACTTTTAAAATAATTAAAAAAGCTGATTTAAAATTACTATAACTATTAATAAATTATTAAATTTAAATTAATTATATTATTAATTATAATAAAAACAAGCGTTAATAAAGTTATAAAAATATAAAAAGTTGTATATATTTTTATAGTTGATTTTATTTTGTTTAATATTATTAGTTAGTATATATTTTATTTATTAAATTTTTTAAATGTTTTTTTTAATTAATTTTTTTTATAATATTGTTTATTTTTTATATTATTTAAATTTTTTATATACTACTTTGTAGTATTTAATAATTTATTAATATAAATTTATAAATATATTTTATTAGTTTTTTTTATTAAAATATAAGTTTTAAAATATTTATTAAAGCTATTATATATATATAATATTTGTTAATTTTTTAAAAAAAACTTTATTTTATTATATTATTTAATTTTATTGTTAATATAATTGTTAATAATATATCGTTTTTTATTACAAAAAAAATAAATAATATTATTTTTTTTTTATATTATAATATTGCAATTTTTGTTAAATTTATATTATATAGTTTTTTTAAAATTTTTAAAGTTAATAAAAAATTGTTGTTTTTTTTTTTATATTAATAATATAAACTATTTAGTTTTAAAAAAGTTGTTATTAAATAAAATATTAATATTAAAATAATTAAAAACTTTTTTTATATTAATGTAATAAATAAAATAGTTAAGCTTTATAATATATAAAATTATTAACTTTATATTATAATATATAAATAACTAATTTTTAATTTTTATAAAAAAACTAACAAATAAAACAAACTTTAAATTGTTGTTTAATTAGTTTAAAACTACAATATATTTATTTAAGTTAATATTATTATTTATATAATTTAATTATTTATAATTTAAACAGTATTAATTGTTTTATATATTATAAAAGTAATTATTATAACAAATTTAACAAATATTTATATATTAAATAAGCTAATTTTAATTTTGTTAATATAAAATGTTATAATTAATAAACTTATATTTTTAGTTTAAATTTTTATTTTTATTTTTAAAAAATATAAGCTATAAAAGTTGAAATAAATTAAAATTAATATAATTTAAAGCTTTTAATTTATATAAAAATAATTTTGCAGTTTATAAAAAAAAATAAAATTAAACTTTTTAACAAATTAATTAAATAATATTTAAAATGTTTAATTTAATTTAATTATTTTATTTATTTTTATAATAGTTTATATATATAATTTTTTAGCTTTTTTTTTTATAAATTAAATAAAAAGTTGTTAAATTTAAATAATAATTTTATTAAAAAATATATATTTAAGTTTTTAAAATTTATTTAAAACTATTTTATTAGTTAATTTAAAAATAATTATTATATTTTATTAATAGTTTAAAAATATATAAAAATTTATAAATAGTTTTAAAGTTTTTATTTTAAATAAGTTATAAATATTTTTATTAAAAATTATAGTTAAATTAAATTTTGCTATATATTTAAACTAATTAAACTTTATTTATTTTATATTAAAAGTTGTTTTTATTTTAAATTTAATATTTTGTTAACTAAATTTTATTTAATTTATATTTTTTATATAATAAAAACTTTAAATAAAAAAAACAAATAAATAAACAAAACTAGTTATAAAATTAAAATTTAAAAATAATAATAATAAAATTTAAAACTAAAAACTGTTTTAATTAATAAAGCTTAAAATATAAAATTTACAAAATAATAATATAAAATAGTTTATATAAAGCTTTAATAGTTATATTTATAATAGTAAATAAAAAAAACTGCTATTTATAAACTTAAAAGTTAATTAATAAAAAAAAAGTATAAAATTTGTTTAAACAATTATATTAATAAAAAAGTTTAAAAACATTAGTTAAAAATTACTATGTTTATTTATTATAAAAAAATATAATAATATAATAAAAATATTAATTATTAACTATAACAATAAATTATTATTTTTTTTTATAAAAAAACTTAGTTTATTTTAATAGTTAATAATTAATATTTAATAACAATAAATAAAAAATAAAATTTTATTAATTAAATTATATAGCTATAAAAAGTTTAATATAAAAAAAATAAGCTAATTAAATAAATTTTTTAGTTTAAATTTAATAGTTATATTATTTTAAAAAAAAATTATAAATAATATTAAATTAAAGTTATAAAAAAAAAAATATAAAATTAAAAAAAAAGCTAAAAATTATAAAAAAAGTTTTATAAATTAATTTTTTTAAAATATAAAATATTTTTTTAAATTTTTTAGTTATTTTTTTGTTTATTTATTATTTATTAATAAATATAATATAATATAAAACTATTATAACATTTAAAAAAAATTTTAAAAATCGCTTTTAAAAATTTTTTAATAAATTTTATTATTAAAATTAATACTGTTTTTTATTTTTATAAATAAAATAAATAAATACTTTTAATCAATTATAACTAATATTAATTATAATAACGATTTAATTATTTTATAAAGTAAATAATTAATAAAAGTTGTAAATTATTATTAAAACTGTTTAATTAAAGTTGTATTATTATTTGAGTTGAATTTTTAAAAAGCTTTGTTAATAAATTAACTATTTTTTGTAATAAAACTTCAAAAAAAACAATTGCTAGCTATTATATAATAACTTTTACTTTATTTAGCAAAGTATTTATAAGTATAAAAATATTCAATTAGTGTATAAAAGCTGAATTTTAGTATAAAAATCTATCTAAATAATGTATTAAGCTATAAAGTAGGTCTAGTGTAAAGCTACAGAATGGAGCATGTAACCTAAGTCTATGGCCTAAGGCCCCACCAAGCCCCCACCTGGTCACCTGGTCACATGACTCTACAGAGCCGCCGCTCGCATGTACGGATTGACAGGTACAGAAAAATGGGCAGCACGGCTATGACCTGAGAATATGAAGGGAGCACGTTATATGTAGATTCTAATAGGCCTACGGCGGGCGTCGTCGCGTAGTCCTCCAACTATACTAGCGTTCACCAGCTGGCAAGCAAGGGTTGGAGGTAAACGGAACAGGGTGCGGATGACGGCACCAAGCACACAGAAGAGATTCCAAATACCACCACCATCCAAAATAGCTCTTTCGTAAGCGTACTGAAGCTCGTCGAAGTGCGCCCATTCATGCCCGTACCCCTCATGAACATGACCAAAGAGGTGCAAGGAAGGATGTACGCGCCATAATTATTGAAGCAGGTAATTGCAACCGAGTGTTGTCAGATCTAGATGGGCGCGTGGGGGTCCGTGAGTAATAAGAATATCGGTGTTGTCGGGTACCAGGCCCTTCCAGACATCTGCCTCCCTGGGGTATTGAAATGCCCAGTTGCCGTGACGTCTTGACCGAGGGCTACCGAAGACGTTGAGGCGGCGGCCATTTGGGCACGTGATAGTTGCCGAGGCGTCCTGGAGATACAAGATGTCCCCCCAGTCGATCTGCTCACGTATGGCCGGGGTATTGCCACTTTGTTTGTCCTTGTCAACGTCCAGTATAAGATCGTGATTGCCAGCAATGGAAATTTTGATAGGGTGCGGCTGTTGTCTCAACCATGTGATGGCAGCCTGGAGCTCTGCAAGGGTGCCTGATTGGGTAAGGTCGCCGGCGTGGATGAGAATGTCGCCTCGCGGAATGGAGCACCGGGTATTGTGCGTGTCTGAAATGCATACCACGGACACGAGATCATCTCGAGGTGTGTCTGCGATAGCTAGGCGCCGCCGGGAATATAGCCAGCTAGATAGAAAGGTACAAGGATTTTGTAAGAAGAGTTGCAAGACAGATGGACGTGGGCGGTGGAGCAATGCTTCCAACCCGGATGGCTTCTGTCGAAACATAGCTTGTAAACAGTCAGCCAAAGAAGATGATGGGTGACTCGGGTCGTGATAATTCTCGTTTTAGAAGAGGAAAAGGAAAGATGTCGAGCACTATGCAGGTTCAACGAAAGATGCTTGGCGGATTGTAGGGGTAAAGCTTAACGGTAAATATACAGTAAGTATACCGCTTTTAGTTTTACAATGGTTAAAAAATTAAAGTAGGTATTAGTATGTACTAGATTCTTAGTATGAAAAATAGGGGGGTTTTAAAGCGATAGCAAACGGTCAGCTAACTGATTATATTGTAGAAAGGAGGGTTCTATCGTAGGGCTTGGGACTAAATAGGCACTTTAAACGGAGGTAACGGAGATAAGACAAAAATAGTGAGACTTGATGTCTAGCGATCAAAGCCTGCAGACTTTAGGGCTAAGTTGATAGTATTAATCAAGTTATTGAGACGGTGTGGGTAACCTGACCACATGGGGATTAGATTGATTAGGTCATCAAGGCCTGGTTTTTCTTTTCTTTATTTAAGATAGTTAGCCAAGGCTAGTACTAGAGATAGTTGGCACGCCTCTTACGCGGCCCCTTCGGGGGTCCGCTACTTCCGAATATACGTTTGCATTACTTATTTACTGTTTTTCTAAGCCTCAAATCTCTAGAAGTGATCTATATGACCGTGGTCAGTCCTCTAGAGTGCGTAGTGTGTGTGGGTTACATGCTTCGTTTCATTATAGTAGCTGATAACCCGATCGTAATATGTACAACGATAAAGTTCTGCTGGCCTCAAAATCTGGTATTCAGGCAACACGACTTTAGATGACAAGAGTTTTAACTGCCCCGGAGGATCGGTGATTGAAAAGAGAAGCGAATTCGAAAAAGTGGCTAAATCTCTACTACAACAACTTTCGCGGGATAACACGCCGGCTGGAGCTCATTATTTCTTAAATGCTAGCTATAGCTTAACCGATAATAGCAGTTCTTGTATAAATAATAACGAGAAGTGAGTTTTTACGATAATATAGTTTGGCCAATCCCGGAGTTAGCTACCGAGCGTTAGTAACACCAAATTATAATGCATGCTAGCTAAAAGTCGCCGAGTTGAGGGGGGCGCCGATGGGCCGCTTACATATGAGATGCGGGTGGCGGTGTTGTCAGCGTAGGTGGAGGAAGGCTTGCGGTTGTGTTTGAGCGACTTCCTAGGAAGTCGCCTAAACGGATCACTTGAACGGACCATATTGTAATGCACAGTCTACGGCCTGATTGGTAACAACGGTGGCGGCCAGTCCACATTCCAGATCAAGCGGCTACGCTATTGGCAAGAGCACCAAGTTCAAATGCTGCGTTCGCATCTCGCGCAGGCCACCTACAGCACGACCCTGGCCGAGCCCCACCGGCTCCGGCGCTCCGCTCTAGCCCCTTTTTTTCTCCAAGTCGCGCATCCGGAATCTCAACGGGAATCTAGAGACCGTCACAGAGCGGGTCGCGCACCGGCTATATACCGAGCATGTCGGGCCGGGCCTTGTCATTAACATCACCGGCATGTAGGGGAGCATGACAACCGACGTGATTACAGAGCTCGCATTTGGACGTTCCGCCGGTTTCGCAACCGCCCCCTGACTTTAAATCGGGATTCTCAGTTGCTGTGGCTCACTTTGCGTGATCTGGTCACCAGAACAGACACAAACACACAGACCTGATTAGCACTAAACTTAGTCATCAATCACCAATCTGCGGGGATAGTTCAGTTGGGAGAACGTCAGACTGAAGTCCAACTTCAATCATGCAATCTGAAGGCCGTGCGTTCGATCCGCACTCACCGCAAAGCTTTTAATTTTTATCTGGTTTCTCATTGAGCCGATGAACTAGATGCCGGACAGTGTCTTGGGGTACTTGTACCTGTGTTTAAACTCATCTTGGAATGCCCAAGGGCGAGTAGAAAAGACGCAAGCTCTGGATGCGTAGGAACAGTACTGAGCTAACATACCAGTTTTGGTGTGTGACGCTTAGGATACTATTCGCTAGCTCAGAGAGATTCTAGCTGTGAATAATATTGAGGCAAAGGAGAGGCCAAATCCGAAGCTATCCCATGATATCTTGTCACCAGGCTTCTCGAAACAGGACCCTTATCTCCAAGGATGAACCGAAGAATCCATCAGTGTCAATGGGGCCGGCCAAGAGACTGTCACGTGGACTTTGTCAGCCATTACCTTCCATACCCTCGACAAATCAGACATCCAGGCTCGGCTCAAGAGTACAACTGTAAAATCTTCCAGACCGGCCTACTTGAATCGAAGAGTTGTAAAATTGGTTGTTTCTACCTGGGCTCTTATAGTAAGCTCAGCTCTGCTGCTTTATTGCTATAGTTATCACCGAGCTAGAAGCTGTTGATACACGGTCGGTGTACTGCCCTTTTGCCTCTATAAGGCCATATGCATGCCCGAAGTCAATACTACTGCTATTAGTATCATGAGAACTGGCGTTCGGATGGATTCGCTGTTGTTATCAGGGGTAGGTAAGCTCGTAGCACCGGTCATGCTCGGTAGAGCAGTGCTGGAGCCGACCACGACAAACACCGTTGCCGTAGACTTGTCTTCTGTCCCCGTCGACTGGCCCACGTCCTCCGAAGAGGTACTTGACCCCACCACCACGAACACCGTCGTCGTGGATTGGCCATCCGCGGTTGTAGTAGGCGAGAGAGAGGAAGTAGAGGACCCGCCTACTGCTGATATGCAGTTACCAACACAATATGGCGCCGCGACATAGTTGAATGTTAGAATGCCATCTGACGGATCATTGCTACCCTCGTCGACGAAATGGATTGGCACGCTTCCGCAGGTGGTACACTTGTGCTCGAGAAGAGCATCCATCAGGGGGCGAATCTGGCTTAAACTCAGGGTCGCGCCGTCAGCCATGTACTGCGGAAAGAGGCAGATACCACCTTCGCCGAGGGATCCTGTCAAGCCGATGCTCCCGCCGAGGCCATCTAATTCGAAGCCGACTTCGATCGTTATCTGTTGCGATTGCGAGACGCAGATGACGTGGTCGCCGCTCTCGTAGCTCGTTGACAATGGCGCTGACGATGCGTAGACGGCGTCGCGGAGCAGTTGTATAATGGACACGTCCGCTGTCGATGAGTGTTAATCCTTGTAGTGATAAATAGCGAGAAGGTTGCGGGGTTTCTTGCCGACATTGTTCCATGACGCCCGGGGGCATAGACCTGAGCCTCGACAGTTGATGCCTAAAGACAAGGCGAAATTCACGTAGACGCTCAGCATGTACATGCTGCGTTTAGCGGCTAGAGTTGCCATGGCTGATGATAAACTTTTTTTTGTGCTCTTTTGAATAGGAAAGGAAATAGCTAAGTCTCAATTTTTTCCTCGCATGTTCCCAGGATTGTAGATATTGTAAGAAATAAGCTTCTCACATTGGGCTGATCGATTGATGTGTTGATCTAGATTCTATCCAGTGTTCTGGCTAACTAGTCACGCTGTGGCTACGCTTCAGCTGAGCACTACCCCGGTAGAAAAGCAATTCGCTGTGCAGCAAACGAATGTTGGATTTTACCACTGCGCCAAAAGATCATTATTATGCAACACATTATTATAGTATAAATGTCACCAATCTAACAACGAATCCTTCGCCGTAGATAGGTAGTCAGATAAATAAATATTATAGGTGTATAGGGAAATAGCCATCTTTAAAAAGTGGTTCAATTTAACGCTATCTTACACCTATAACGTCGTACCATTAGGCTTGCCAAAACAGGATCTTGATCTGTAAAGACTAACTGAAAAGTCTATTAGTGTCAATGGCCTTGACAACGATTACTGTCCATGTCCTCGACAGCCTGACATCTAAGCCCAGCTGAAGGCCGACCTTCTAGCTAAGTCCCACCGTGCGACGATCTCGAGAAGCCACCGCAGTTATTTCCAAACGCAAGTCTTCACAACGCTGTTGTACTACATGCCGACTGGAGTACATAGCTCAACGGTGACCCTAAGGTAACTAGCGCCTTGCCTATAAGCCTACATCTAAGCTACGGGCAGGTGCAGCGCCTCCCGCGCGTCAACCGTCTTGACGCATTGAAGTACGGGGATACACAGATCCCGCCGGGCGTCATCGTCGGCATGGAGGCGTACTCCATGCACACGAACGAGGCCGCCTTGCCTGACGCGCTCAGGTTCAAGCCATAGCGATGGCTCAGCGGCCCGAAGCCCCCGGAACGCGCGCACTCCCTATCGCACTACCTTGTCCCGTCTAGCAAGGGCTCGCGGGCGTGCGTGGGCATACACCTCGCCTACATAGAGCTCGCCACGGCGCTGGCGACGATCTGGCGCCGGCACGAGCTCGAGTTGTTCGATACTGATTGTAGCGACGTTGATTTATGTCTCGATATGCCTATGCCGAAGCTGGGGAGCAGGGGTGTGCGAGTTGTTGTGAAAAGCTAACTTAAGACTTGCGCTGCGAAGTTTCATTATGTAAGTGAAGGGACGTAACGGCCGTCATTCATTAGCGATTTATAAATTTGACGCGAAGAGGGAGAACAGAGCATGGAAACCAAAGATGAATTGGGGTATTCTTTTTTGCAGTTGTAACGTATTGTTTAATATTTCCTTACTTCCTGTTTCATAAATTGGCAATAGCTATGCCTTTTCACAACACACTCCCTTAGCTCATTTTTTTACGTGACATCGCTCTAAGCATCTATAGTTATTCACTTGTAGGACCTTAAATCTGAAGTTTGTTAATACTTTAGGAAATACTTAAAATGTCTAATAAAATTTAAACTGAGCAGAGAGCCTGCATTTGGGAGTTTTAAAAAGAGTACTGTCAGCTCTTTGCTGTAGCATCGTCGTTCCGACATAGGTTGCCTTGTTACTTTATTCGTTAGCAGATTTTAGACGGCCTTTAATAACCAATCAAGGAGCAATGGACGGTGGGCCATATGCACATTATCCGACAAACGATTTTTTTTTTTACTTTTTCGTTTTTTATTTTTGTTTTTACTTTTTACTTTTTTAGCAACATAAATTAACGCTTTTATATAATAAAACATTAATATTTTTTATTATTTTTAATGTTGCAATTATATTTAATTAATTTAATTAATATATAAATATAATATAAACTAATATATTAAAAACATTTTAATTTTAGCTTATTTAAATATAACTATATAACTAATTATATTTTAAGTATATAAAATTATTTGTTTTTTTATAATTAATTTCGTTAATTTAACTAGATTTAATTTAATTAAACTTAATTAAATTTAATTAAGTTAATTAAATTAAGTAAATGAATTAAATTAATTAAATTTTATTAAATTTAATTAAATTAATTAAATTAGTTAAATCAGTTAAAATTAATTAAGTTAATTATAAAAAAGTAAATAGTTTTATATAATTAAAACGCGATTATAAATATAAGTTATATAGCTATATTTAAATAAATTAAAATTAATACACTTTAATTAAATTATTTAAATTTAATTATAACATTAAAAGTAATAAAAGTATAATTTATTTTAATGTTTTATTATATAAAAGCGTTAATTTTGCGCATTTAATATGTTTATATATTATTGAAAACTGAAAACTGAAAACAAAAAACAAAAAAGTGGAAAAAAAAATCGTGTGTCGAATAATGTGCATATGGCCCTCCCTTAGGGAGGGCCAGGTATACCAATACCGACAAAACTAAATTTTTCCCACTTTTGTTTTTAGTTTTTAGTTTGTCGATTTACAAATAGCATACAACACAATAAATCAATTAAATAAATATATATATTATTATAAAAAAATATAAAATATAATGTTAAATTTTAGTTTTTTATTTTTTTTATTATATAAATGAAATAATAATATTTATTAAATATAAAAAAGCAACTGTTGCGCAATTAAAACATGTTAAAAATAAGCTTTTTAGATTAATTAAATTGATTAATTCATTATTGTTTTTGTTGTTGTTATTGCTGTTTTAAAAAATCTTTCTTTAATATATAAAATAAATATATAAATAAAACTTTTTAAAACAAAAAGTATTTTTTTTAATTAAATCTTTTTAATATTAAAATATAAAGCTTAATTTATTTTTTATATTTTTAATATATTTTTATAAAATTAAGTGGTTAAAATATTGTTTTAATTAATATAAAAAACTTAAAATAAACTTTAATTTAATTTAATAATTGTTTTAAAAATATTAATAATAAATTAATAACAAAACTAATTAATATTTAAACAAAAAAGCAATTTAAAAATATATTAACATTTTTTATTAATTTTTTATTACATTTTTATATGTTTTAAATAATTTAAAACAATTTAATAATATAATAAAATAATAAATATATATATTTAAATAAATAAACAATATATTGATTTAATAGTTATATATATAACTTTTATAATATATATAGCTTATAGTTTAAAATGTTATAAATATATAATTTAATTAACTATATAATATATAATTTATATAGCTTTATATAGCTTATATTATAGCTTATATAATTTATAAACTTAAATTTATAAAATATAATATTTTTAACTTTTATATATAATATATATAATATTATTATAATATAACTTATTAATATTAATTAATAATTTATTAATAATTATAAATTAACAATATAAAAAAAATAAAATATATTTATATAATTAATTAGATTTTTATATTATAGTTTTATATTGTTATAATTGTAAAAAGTGTAAAAGTTTAATAAATAATTTTATTAATTAAAGATTTAAAAAAAAAAAAAAAAAAAAAAAAAAAAAAAAATAAATTATAAATATATAATATATAAAATATATAAATATATAAAATTTATAAATTAATAAAATATTATATAATTT
>MU378626.1:0-11511 GCA_022495175.1 Hypoxylon argillaceum | reverse complement strand
ATTTAAAATAAAAAACTTTAATTTAAATTATAAATTAAATTATTTAATAATTTTATAAATATATAATTTAATATTTTTAATAAAATATAAATTAATAATATATTAAAAACTTAAACATTTTATATATAACTTTTAATTTTAATTAATATAATAATTAATAATATTAATAATATTTTTTTTAAAAAATAACTTTTATAAATTAAAAAAAATATAAATTTTAAATTTAATAATAATAATTTTAATTATAATAATTTTAAAAATTAATTTAAAAATAATTTTAATTTATTAAATAATAATAAATTAATTTATTATTAAAATTAAAATTAATTAAAAATTTAAAAATTTAATTATAAACTAAAATTTTTAATATTAAAATAAATTAAATAATATATTAAATGAAATATAAAAATAAATTAACAATTATTTTTATTAAATAATTAATTTTATAATATATAAATTAATTATAATTTAAAGTTATTAAAAAATAATAATAATAATAAATAATCATTAAAATTAAAAATTAATATTAATATTATATTTTATATAAAAATAATATTTAATTAAATTTATAATTTTTATAATTAATATTTTAATAGATTATTTATTTTTATAATAATAATAAAACTATATTTTTTTATTTTTAATTAAAATATTAAAATTGTTAAAAATAATTAATATAAAATATATATTATAATTTAAAATATTTAAATTTATATAAAAAAAAAACTAAATATAAAATATATAATTTTTATTAAAAATTTAAATTTAAAAAAAAGTTTGTTAAATTAAATTATTTAATATATTAAAAATTAAAACAATAATTTATTTATAAATAAATTATTTTATAAAAAACATTTAAAAGTTTTAAACTTTAAAAAAGTTGTTATATTATATTTTAATTTATAAATTATTTTATTATTAATTACATTTTTAATTTTAATATATATATATAAAAAAATAATATTTATTTAAAAATAATAATATATTATATTTTAAAAAAATATTATTAAAAGTTATATAATAATATTATTATTAATATATTATTTAATTAAATATAATAAAAAAATAAAAAATAAATTTATTAAAAAGTTAAAAATTAAAATAAAAATATTTTAAAAAATATATTTTTATTAAATAAAAAATATATTAATTTAAAATATTTATAATAATAAAAATAAAAATAATAAAAATAATAAAAAAAAATAAATAATAAAAAATAATAAAAAATAATATTAATTAAAACAAATTAATTAAATTAATAATTAAATAAAAATTTATAAAATAAATAATATTATTAATAAAAAAATAAAAATATAATTATAAAAATAGTAAAAAAATTTAAAAAAAAAGTTTTTTATTAATTAAAATTAATTTTATAAAAAAATTTATATAAAAATAAATAATTATTAAATTAAAAAAAAACTAAATTTAAAAATAATATTTTTATAGTTTTAATTATAATATATATAATATAAAAAAAAAAAAAAAAAAAAAGCAAAAAAATATTAAAAAAAATATTAATTAAAAAAATTTAATATATTTTTAATTATAATATTAAAAAAAAAGCAGTATTATTATAAAAATAATATTATTAAATAATTTTAATTATATTAAATATAAATTTAATAATAATTTAATATTATATATAAAATATATAAAATTATAAATAATTAAAAATTAAAAATTAAAAATAATTTATAATAAAAAAAAAATAATTAATTTAAAAAATTATAATTAAATTAATATTAATTAAATAAATAAATAAATAAATAAACTTATTAAATAAAAAAAAGTTTTTATTAATTAATTAATATAAATTTTAAAATAAACTACTATTTAAATAAAAAAACATTATAAAATATATTTTTTAAATAGTTTTTTTTTTATTAAAAAAATCAAAAAAAAAATTATTTATAAATAACTAGCAAACATAAATAAAATAAAAAATATTTGATTTATTTGCAAATAAATTCAAACTTTTTATTTGTGCTTTAGTTAGTCAAATTATCTGTCAAACAGTCAAAGTATTATTTTACCTGTGGAGAGCGCTGCTACTAACCAAGCCCGAAAAGTAAAAGCCACATCTATAACTTTAGAGAAATGGCTCTGTAGTATTCAGGATTATAGATCACCCATTTCTAAACCCGGATGCTTCGTGGTCTGCCTCCCGAAAATCCGTGGGAACTCGGAGGTACGGAAAGTGTCGAGTGCCTTGTTAAGTGACTGTGATGCCGTGCGGACCTCTGGACCGTATATGTGAGGGTTGTCGTTGATATGACCATTAATATTTTGCAGCGCCTCCATAATTGATAAACGTTACTACAAATATGTCTCATGAGCACTGCTGTGGATCCTCTGACTCATTGGACCGATGGCATGGATTATTTCTGTAGCCTCATTGATGGAATTGCCGCATCTCTGTCCAGTCTGGCGGGCATTTGTAGAAACATTGTTGGCTCGTTCTGATATAGCCTTGGTAGACGTGCTGGTGGACGCTAACTTTTGAGCGGCGTTTTGTAGAACCGCGAGGAAATGATTTATATCCCTATTTTCATGCTCGAGGAATTGACGAGCCTGAGCTAGAGATGTTTGGGCGCTTTCTAGATAAGACAACTTTGCGCTGTACTTTCTGTACGATAGGCCGGTTAGGCACGATTACCAAGGAAATGTGTCCCAGGGACCAATGTCGTAGAAAAGCGCAAAAAAACCCACCTGGTTTTGTGTTTTGTAAGTGGGTAAGTTACCCAGATAATTTTAGATATACCATGCGCCTGCGAGTGGATTAATAGTAATTATTTTTGGTGAGTGGATATTCCACGTACAATATTCCAGTTGTCCCATTTCGAAGCCACCGTATCTACGTTTTTTTTTGGTGATCTTTTTGTTGGTCATCAGTCCGTTTCAGAGCATTATTAGTAGCTTCCGCCTTTTGCATTAGCCGGTCTATTTCCCCTTTATCATCCTGTATCGCACTTTCCACTGCCTCTTTTAGACTTCGGAGGTCTCTGACAAGCTGTGAACCTATAGAGAATAATTCAGATGCGGATTGTTCGGTCTTATATGAGCCATTAAGCAAATGATTTGCTTTAGTCATTGTTCTCGCTAAGGTATTTAGAACGCCGGAGGTAGGCAACTGAATCTGGTGAGTATGGGATGCCAACCTATCGTATATTTTCTGTACTTTGTTAAACGTTTCAATATAATCAAGTCTCTTGACGGTAGAGGAACTCACTGATATTCTTTTTTGATATTCGGGTCTCTTTTCCCACTCAATAGCTTTCTTTTCGGTGATATGAGCTTGCTCCAAGAAATTCTTCGGCTCTATTAACATGGGCTTCATGATAGCATTGATGGGTTTTTTAGAAACTGCTATGCCCTTAAAGTCATTTGAGAGGGTATTGTACTGTTCCTTCAGATGACAAGTATTTAGTTTCAGCTTATTATGTCTTGTAAAAAGGTCACTAATAGTTTCAGCGATTCTTGATGGCATTATTTTGGCAATCTAGATAGATTAGGGAGCAAATGTTCTTCTAAGGAATCACTACCGTTGCAGTTTTTGTTTTGATTTTGTGAGTTGTAAACGTGGAGTTCATTAATAACTATGCTTCATGGTTAAGAGACCTGGGGGGAGGGGTTAAGGGGTGAGCTCAGATAAGGGGACTGAATCAAGCGACCACGGGTTGCATAACATTGGCCTCGTCCTAACTGTCTAAATAGAGAAGGTAAATCTAAGCGCTAATATTATGTTTTGTATTCAAGGCTCGCAACCCGGTAGTGTTTCTAATTTAAAATGAGGCTTGGGCCTTAGAAGCATATATGAAGAATCGCGAACAGATTTTAGATATTGAGAGAAAAAGGTATTTAAAGGCAGAGGCAGAGGTTGAAAAGGCAGCGAAGAAGAATAGAGGTATGGGAGCTTTTAATAAAAAAGATGTAGAAGTGGCATTATTCTTGTTGCTAATAGAATTAGGCTTGCCGGTGCTTGGCCTGGTTACTGATGAAAAAGATTTTGGCTCTACCAATTCTGGCAGTAGTCCAGTATTTCAACAGTTACCTTGGTTAGTATTGCGAAGTTCTTCACCCTGTGGAGGGGAAGCAGTCGAGTATTGCGGCACAGGAGTGGGTTGAATAGGTAATCGGCTGATACCCGTAGAGTTTAGGTTGATAGCCTGCATGAAGTTTTCATGATACTGATCCTTCAAGACTTGGCATTGCGGCAGTCACAGGCCTCGGGAGGGTTAGTGAGTATCTGTACACCGGTGGAGATGAGAAGTGTGTTACGTCTGATTGGATACATTCAGTCACCAAGTGGCTACATAAACTATGTAGGTACCTAGGTACATAGTGTAATTATTTCAATTCCTCACTTATAGTATAATACGTTACGGCTTTCTGTTTGGTAGTAACTAGAGCATCGTAGCCGTCAGCAAACGTGCGGCAAAGTTATCGCAACCAATGACAGCATAACAGCTGGTCCGGTGTACCTAAAATACGGGAATAAGGGCCCCCGATAAAGTCGACGGGACGGCAAGAATTCGCGGGCATTCTATAAACACGACCTTTTATTTTTAGTCTCTCGAGTGTCACAGAAACGGTTGCCGCCACCAAGTTGGCTGTTAATCAACCACGACGACGCGCCAAGCGACTGTTTGCGCCCTCCTATCGGTAACGCCTCATTTCTACCCGGTGTTTCCGAGCAATAAAAGGTGATTTCTGACTGCTCGTCGATGTACAACAGGTGTATGTATCAGAAGCTACATTATATCCTACCTTCTCCAAACACCTTAGTCTTTGCCAAATTCGCCTTCTTCTAGTAGCGTGATTCATATCCAGAGCCGCGCGATCGGTTCCTTCGAATCAAGAGCCTACTCGACTTTTCTACGATGTGGCCCTTCACTTCTTTTCCCGAACGCTCACCATCTGAGGTAGACGGCAAAACTTATGATTATATCATTGTTGGAGGTAGGTAACAATAGCGATTCGGGTCATGCTGGGGAGCTACCGGCCAATGAGCAGCTAACTTACACTTTATGTGCATTTAGGCGGGACCGCTGGCTGCGTTGTCGCTTCGCGCTTATCTGAAGATCAGGATGTTTCAGTTCTTGTAATTGAAAAGGGCTACGTGAAGGATAACCTTGTGTCGCGTATGCCTCTCCTGAGTCAGAATATGTTTTTCGGCGATGCTCTTCAGGTCCAAAGCGATCGCTGGTCGGAGCCTATCCCAGGCGCAAACGGAAGAAGAAACCGGCTGTGGGCTGTTGAAGGGCTTGGGGGTGCCACGCGCATGAATGGGATGCTGTGGACGCGTGGGTTTCCCGGAGACTATGCTGCCTGGTCTGAGATGGGCCTTGAGGATTGGAGCTATCAGAAACTTGAGCCGTACTTTCGGAGAATTGAGAATGCAATCGCTCACCCGAAATCGAAATTCAGGGGCCATGAAGGTATGCTGTGTCGCCCTGTAGAAGCACATCGAGTAGTTATCAGACCTCCCGCTGACAACGCTTGACGTAGGGCCAATCGAGATGCGGCAGTTCCCGTTCCCATTCGTCTGGACGACATAGTAAGTTCCATCAGCTACTTCGTCCCCTTCCTGGTACCTAACATCATGCTATAGCTTTGAAAAGGCTATTCGGGAGATGGGTCTACGCATCGAGACCGACCTAAATGACCCCATGGCACCTGCTATGGGCTCTTTCAACCTGGATACAGCAATAGACAAGCATGGGAGTCGAATATCAGCTATTACTGCCTACTTAAGCAAGAAGGTAGCTTGGGAGAGGCGTGATCGCCTTACGATCTGTACCGGTGCGGTTGCATCTCGACTAGAATGCAAGGCTCAGACAGGACTTGTCACAGGTATCAGCATACAATCTTTGAAGAGCCCTGCCAAGCACTTCTTTGTGAAGGCACGCCGCGAAGTGATTATATGTTCCGGCGCTGCCTGTACTCCCCAACTGTTGTTGTTGAGCGGCATTGGGCCCAAGAAGTCCGCCATCGAGTTCAATATTCCCCTCGTGAAGGAGCTCCCAGCAGTAGGTGCTACGCTATCGGATCACTACAGTATTCCCATCATGCTGGAGGTGCCCCCGAAAGAGACTTTTCACCTTTTACAATCTATCTGGGGCTTATGGCATATCCTGCTATGGCTTTTCTTTGGAAAAGGCCTTATCGCTCTCACCTCGATGTCAACTACAATTTACATTCGCACTGACGCTATCGACAGGGATACCATGGAAGTAAAGAACCATGACAGCGAGGAAGGACGTGACAACCTAGACTCGTCAATGTCTCGCAATGTCCCAGATGTCGAGTTAATGATCATGCCCAATAGCTCTGTTGAGAGGGTCGTTGAAGGGCACACTCTCATCTCGCTGTACCCTACACTTGTCCAGCCGCATGGCTCAGGCCGGGTCGAGCTGGCCAGTGCCAATCCATTTGCTCAGCCTCGAATCACTTACCCAATGTTTACCAATGAGCATGACGTCGAATCTGCAAGATTGGCAGTCCGCTTTGCTATGCGACTAGCTGACAAATTCCAACACTCCGACTATCCATATCCTGCCAAGCTTGTTTTTGCGCCAGGTCAGGATCCCACTATTCTCGAGGAGTGGGAGAAAGCAGCTCCCATTGAGTACCTTCCGAGGCAAAATTCAACTGTCTCGTCAGTATCGGGCGCGCCAAAGTCTCGCAGCACCCTACAACCAGGCAGTCAGGGTGGTGCAGCCGCAGGAACCCGATCACATGAAAACAAGACATGGAAAAGCGTTACTGACGAAGAGATCGATGACTACCTGAGAAGGGTGAGTCACACAAGTCTGCATTTTTCGGGAACATGCCCCATGTCCAACAAGGAGAAGTCAGGGGTTGTTGATCAGTCGCTTCGTGTCCACGGCTTCAGTAACCTGCGAATCGCGGACACAAGCGTGTTCCCCAAGATCCCCTGTTGCCACACCATGGCGCCAGTGATGGTTGTAGCAGAACGGTGTGCTGATATGGTCAAGGCAACATGGGAAGGGAAACGGTCACATTAGCATTAGGCGAGAGGTAGGAGGACGGAGATTGAAGCTGTGGTCGATACATACTACTAGGTACCGTAGATAGGTACTGTACAAGAGGGGAAGATAAATGCATACTACCTACCTAGGTACCCAAGTACATATGTAGTATGCACATTACTTTATAAGTGGTTCCGCCAGTCGATAGAAAGACCTACATTAGGTAGTGGGCAGATGTAATACTATGTACAGAAGGTACAAAAGAAAATTAATATCAAGGTATATTTTATTAAAATTAAAGTTTAAAACGGAAATTTTTATTCTTTTTCAACGTGTTTTTTAAAAACATTAAAATATATTTATAGAAATTAATATAAAATGTACTTAGTACTAGTTATAGTTAAAGAAAAAATGTACATATGCTAAATAATATCATATCCCTTATATCTAACACTTAGCGCGTTAATTTTTTGCCTACCACGTAAAACATAAGTACTTATACCTATTTGCATAGAAACCCGCCTTGTAAAGTAGACCCTAAAGCTGAGAGTACTTGCTAAGACATCTTTGTGATGGAGGTACTACGGCAAGCTGATGGACCAACAACTTTGAAAGGCCGAGAGCATTCTATTTTGGGGGATTATCTGGCTCGCGATTGTTGTATGTAATCTATAGTAGGCGGCCCAAAGAAAAAGGACTTGATGTCGCACAAGAGTGGCGCAATACGAGATATACCACCTAAGATTTGCAACCGATGCTCAAGCCTGCCGGTCCCTTGTATAGGTACATACATGTCGCAGCCTACCTTATTTTTACCTACGCCTGCTTTACATTTCTTGCCTGCAACCGAATCAACTGGTGCTTGTCATTCTGTTCCTTGTCCATCCAGCAGCACTACGCAGCAGCAGCACAATGTCCCAACAGAAAGGAACAATTTTGGTGACGGGAGCAAATGGCGGCCTCGGCAACGCAATTGTATCGCAGCTCGTCTCAAACCCCGAACTTGAAGCCCATTATGGCATATTCACAGTGAGAAACACTGAGGCTGCAGCTGCACTGGAGTCCACTATTGGTCATCCTGTGTCGCTGGGAGGTTTTGAATCTCATGAAGTCATATCTCTAGATCTCTCACGCCTTAGTAGCGTGCGTGAGGTTGCCGCAACCATCAATGCCCGTGTTGCTTCTGGCGCCATCCCCCCCATCAGCGCCCTCATTCTTAGTGCTGGCTATCAAGAGTCTGGGAAGCAGACCTGGAACGAAGACGGACTGGACATGTCTTTTGTGGTCAACTATCTCAGTCAGTGGCTATTGACCCTTCGGCTCCTTCAAAGTATGGACAGCAGAAGGGGAAGGGTTGTTTGGATTAGTAGCTGGGCTCAAGAGTACGTCTCCCTACTACACCCACTCTCATTCGCACTAACTGAAACCTAATAGTCCCCAAGACAGACACAATGTCATGAACGGATCATTTAATGATCCTCAATTCAAGACCATTATTGCTGATGACCTGGAGATGCTTGCTACGGGCACTTGGAGTTCGAATAAGGACGACAAAACCTCCTGGGCTGCTGGGTATCGCCGCTATGGTGCCTCCAAGTTGTGTGCAGTTGCAATGATGTACGTTATCTTTCAAGGCTGTCAGCTCACTCTGCGGTGCCCTTGTTGGGATTTTAAGCAACTGGTAGCATATCTAACAATTTCTCCCCCGCTAGTCACGAACTTCAGAGACGACTTGATCAGGATCCCTTGCTCAGTGGCATTTCAGTCCTTGCCGTGGATCCTGGCGCAATGGCAACTGGAATTGTTCGCCATACATCCTGGTTTGTTCGCGTTATAGTATTTCGACTTTTTGCAGGTATGTTAGGTGGCCTATTGGTACGCTTGTATCCAAATGGCACTTGGCGCACAACACAGAAGTCAGCTCATGATGTCCTTGCTGCTGCTATGGACGATGGTCCGTTACCGCTTACTGAGCGACCTAAAGGTCTCTATCTCGATGGTTCGGAGCTTGGAAGCTACAATCCCGAGGCGAGAGATCCTGACAAGGCACGAGTAATATGGGAAGGTAGTCTTCGGTATGCGCACTTGAAAAACGGCGAGACGATTCTTCAGAATTGGCAGTGATGGCATTTGGACTTTGTAAGGGTAGCGACCTCTCTCTGTGAAATCATTATTCTCCTCACTTTGAACACTACCTACTTGCGCTTAATACAGGCACATGGAAGTTGTGCTTATAAAACATATATTATATTAGGCGCTTGAAGACGCTTTGTTGTTGTTGTTAACTGCATGAATATGCCGGTGTTTGGCTAGAATTTGGGCTCGTAGCAAATGCAATAAAGAGCGGCCAATTGCGCAGCTGCATTTCACAGAAGTACCTTTATATATCGCTTGTCTTTGCTTGTGCAGTACATCAAACAGAGAAAAGATATTAGATTGTACCGATGGCAGTTCAAGGAAGGGGGTCTTGCCCGATACGTGGATATCAAAATGGTGATGGCACAAGATCTGTAATGCCCCTAAAGTAACAATATAATGAAACAATACCAATCGATTTATCATCTATAGTCTATAGATACATCTCGCCTGGCTCCAAGCCAATAGGCCCGAATGCGCGCGTAATTCAATCCCTGACTTCGTCGCAAAGTCCTGCAGCTGTTTGGAAGACCTCACGTTCCACACCTACTAATTACGCCCCTTATACGCATTGTCACCCTGCCGTTTCATCCCGGACTTGCAACATCGCAGCTTATCTTACGCCCGGCCTGTGAAATTTCATAAGGTTCTGATATTCGCATTTGATCCTTCATGTTTCAATCTCCATGTGGGCGCTTGCTTTATCGCCCCCAAAGATGTTTCTCTGGCATGTGACCATGGTGCCATACTTGAAGCCTTACAATCCCCCATCCGCAGACCTTTTTGTTTAGTTTGCCATCCTTCTTTACCGCCCGGTACTCTCTAGAAGATCTGACATTGCCATTTCGAGCGTTCCTGGCAGCCGACAAAAGTTGAAATGGCGTATTACCTCATCCTTACACCAGTATGCATCACTCTTATCTACGTCTTCTTCCAACTGCTTGAAGCCAGCGCTCATCCCAGGTAAAACAAGTCAAATAAACGGCTTTTGACGTGTTTTGCCTTGATTGATCGCAAAAGGGCCTTATTTGACTTGGTCGAATCTGTTGTTTGATTTGAACAGGTATTTAAGTCAAGCAACCAAATAAACCTATTAGGTGCGTAAGTTAGGGCCAGAGCCTTCGATCTTTTGTATTGCTTCTTATAAGCCGTTTAAGTTATTTCGTAAAAAGGGTCGGAAGGTCGGAAGGTCAGAAGGTCGGAGGGTTGTAAGGTCGTAGGGTCGAATAAGATCGTAGGGTTAAAAAACGAAGTTACATGTCAAGACAGTCTGGTTTCTCTATATAGTGTAGGTACAATAAACGAATGGTCTCACCTCCACCGGTTTGGTCACTGCGCGTCTAGAACTGCTGAATCCTATCTGGAGGGTACTTATCAAGCGTGCTTGTATGAAAAACACGGTGGGCTAAGTAGGATTCTCAGTGGCTCTACATACCGTGAGCCTACCTGTGGTATTGAAACGAAGTATGTAACACACACACACTACGCACTCTAGAGAACCGACCACAATGTCATATAAATTACTTTTAAAGATTTAAAGCTTAAAAAAATAGTAAATAAATAACATAAATATATATTTAAATATAATAAACTTTTAAAAAAAACTATATAAAAAATATATTAATTATTTTTAATTAATTATAAATTAATTATTTTAAATAAAATAAAAAAAAAATTAAATTTTAATAACTTAATTAATTTAATTTTTATATAATTAAATTATTTATATTGTTTTAATTTTTTTTAATTAAAATATAGTTATTTTTAATATATTTTTAATTTAAAATAAATTAAATAAAAATAAATATAATATAAATTTTTTAATAAATTAAAAATATAATAATAAATATAAAAATTAATATATAAATTAATTTAATTTTTTTTAATTTTAAAATTTAAACTAATAAATTTGCTTTTTTAATTTATTTAATTTAATAAATAGTTTAATTTTATATTATTATTTTTATTTTTTAATTTTATAAAAAACTTTATTAATTTTTTTAATAGTTTATATATTAATTTTATATTAGTTTTAATTTTATTGTTTTATAAATATAATAAGTTAAAATTGTTTTATTAAATTGATTTATTTTTTTTATAATTAATAATATAAATTTTTAATATTTTTTAAAATTAAAATTTTTGTTTTTTTAATATTAAAATTATTATTAAAATAATTTAAAGCTATAATATAATTATATTTAATATTAACTTTATATTTAAATATATTATATTTAAATAATAATAATTTATAATAATTAAATTAAAAAAAAAAAAAAGTCGATTAATAAATATAATTAATTAATTAAAAAATAAAAAAAATAATAAAAATAATTAAAAATAAAAATTATATAAAGTTTTTATTAATTTAATATATATA
>MU378625.1:0-11516 GCA_022495175.1 Hypoxylon argillaceum | reverse complement strand
TATATTAAATATTTTATTTTTAATATATATAATTAAATATAAAAAAATAAAAAATAATAATAAATAATAGTTATTAATAGTTAATTAATTATTAATTATTAATGTTATAAATTTATAATATATTTTAAAAAAGTTTAACAATTTATTTATTTAA
Organism: Hypoxylon argillaceum; assembly: GCA_022495175.1. Taxonomy (NCBI): domain Eukaryota; kingdom Fungi; phylum Ascomycota; class Sordariomycetes; order Xylariales; family Hypoxylaceae; genus Hypoxylon; species Hypoxylon argillaceum. Next base: position 11,362 of record MU378625.1, on the reverse strand, counting down.
ATATAAAAGTTATTATAACTAAAAATTTATATATATATAATAAATTTAATATATATAAATAAATAAATATATAATTATTTATTATTTAATAATATATTAGTTTATTATTATAAATATATAACTATATTATTAAATAATAATTAGTTTATATATTAAATATATTATTTAATAATTAATTAAATATATAATAAAAAAATAAAAAAAGTAAAAAATATAATATAATATTTAGTATTTTTATTAAATATATAATAAAAAAATAAAAAAGTATAAAAAATACAATATAATATTTAATATTTTTATTAAATATATAATAAAAAAATAAAAAAGTATAAAAAATACAATATAATATTTAATATTTTTATTAAATATATAATAAAAAAGTAAAAAAAAACAAAAAGTGCGATATAATATTTAGTATTTTTATTAAATATATAGTAAAAAAGTAAAAAAGCATAAAAAATGCGATATAATGTTTAATATTTTTATTAAATATATAATAAAAAAGTAAAAAAGCGCAAAAAATATAATATAATATTTAATATTTTAATTAAATATATATAGTTAATATAAAAAAAATAAAACAGAATTTTAATTAAATTAAACAAGTGCTTTAAATTAACTTTAATTTATAACTTGTTACATTATATAAATATATAAATATATTTATAGCGATATAAATACTATTAGCAAAACAGTAATATAAATACTAGTTTAAAAAAGCCGATTTTTACTAAGCTTAAACAGCAATAAGCTAGTTTTAAAAAAGTAAACAAAACTAATAAAAATTTATTATAATAAAAAACGAAAAAAAACTTACGCTATTTAAATTTATAAAAGCTTAAACATTATATTTTATAATATAGTATATTTATAAATATTAAAATTAAATACTATAGTTTTTATATATATTATAAGTTTATAAAAAAAATAAATTACTTATTAAAATTACTTTTTAAGTTTGTTTTTTTATTTATTTACTAATTTTACTTAAGTTTAAAATATAAGTTATATTTTTACTTTTTAAAAAGTGGGTCCTTGAAAAAGTATTTATATAGAAAACGACTTATAAAGCTATTTTTAAACTAAGTTTTAAAAAAGTTAGCATTTTTAACTTAAAAAAAAAAAGTCACTTTATAAAAAATAATAAAAAAGCATTTATTAATATTTAACACTTAGTTTTACTAATATTTAATATTTATATTTATTAATAGCTATATTATATTTATTATATTTATTAACTATTAAATATTAAAATTTAAATAAAGCGTTTTTTAGCAAAAATTAGCACTGTAGTAATAGTTTTTAAAATATATAGTAAAATAAATTTTAAAATTTGGTTTTTTTAACAACTAAACGATTTAACATAATATATTTTATATTATTTAATATATAATTAAAAGCGCTATTAATTAATATAAAATATATTATTACAAAATAAAAACTAGTTAAATTATTTAAGTTATAATATTAAAAGTTATTAACAAAAGTATAGCTAGCTTATTAATTTCTTTGTATATAAAACATTTAAATAATTTATTATTTACTAATACTTTATAACTGACCTATTAAATTACTTTATTAACTATTAATATTTTTACAATTTATTTATTAAACTATACTATTATTTACTAATTTTTCTATATATAAAGTACTTAAATAATTTACTATTTATTAATATTTTATAACCAATTTATTAAATTATTTTATCAACTATTAACTTTTTTATATATAAAGCACTTAAATAACTTATTATTTATTAATGTTTTACAATTAATTTATTAAATTATTTTATTAATTATTAACTTTTTTATATATAAAGCATTTAAGTAATTTATTATTTACTAATGCTTTATAATTGATTTATTAAATTATTTTATTAATTATTAATACTTTTATAAATTTACTAACTACTAAATATTAAAATTTAAATAAAGCGTTTTTTAGCAGAAATTAATACTATAGTAATAGTTTCTAAGTTATATAACAAAATAAGTTTTAAAGTTTAGTTTTTTTAATAACTAAGCGATTTAATATAGTATATTTTATATTATTTAATATATAATTAAAAGCGCTATCAATTAATATAAAATGTACTATTATAAAGCAAAAACTAGTTAAATTATTTAAGTTATAATATTAATAGTTAAAAAAAATATATAAACAAAAGTGCAGCTAGTTTACTAATATCTTTATATATAAAATATTTAAATAATTTATTATTTATTAATATTTTAATATATAATATAGTTAAATAACTTATTACTTATTAACTCTTTTATAATTAACTTATTAAATTATTTAATTATTTATTAATATTTTAATATATAATATAATTAAATAATTTACATTTTATTAATGCTTTATTATTTATTTATTAAATTATATTATTATTTATTAATATTTCTTTATATAATATATTAATTATTTTAGTTTGTAAACTAAACAATAAGTTTAATTTTAAAGTTACATTTTTTAAAAAACTAAAAGATTTAATATTATATACTTTATATTAATCGATGTGTTTTTAAATGTACTATTAATTAATACAGCTTATAAAATTATAATATAAAAACTAGTTAAATTATTAAAGTTATAATAAAGTATATATAAATATATAAATTAAAACTCGATAAAAAATTGTAGTTTTTATTAGTAAAAGTTATTTGACGTTTTTTTATATTGCTTTTAAAATTGTGCTTTTTAAGCGTTATTATTTTTAACAAATAAATTTTAAATAGTTATATTTAATAAATTAAATCTTAAAAATTAATTGTTATAACTAAGTTATAGTTACTTTTATTAATAGTTACTATTAATTTATTAAATTTTTAATTTTAGTTTTTTTTAACAACTTAGCTAATAATATAAATAAATCGGTTGTATAAAAAGCTAAATATGCTATTTTGTTTACACTTTTAATACTTTCGATGTTTTAATTTACTTTTGCAAATATAAAAATAAACTAAATATTTATATTAAATAAAATAAACTTTTGTAAAAATGTTTTAATATTATTAATATTATTTTTAAATATTAATTTAACTACTTTTTTATTAATAGCTTTATAAATTGATTTTATTAGTTTAATAAAAATAATATATTGAATATATTAACAAAAAACAGAAAGTTTGAACTTTTTAGCAAATATAGTTTTTAATAAAGTTGAAAACTTAAATAAAAAACTATTAATATAATATTATTAAAAAAAAAAAAAAAAAAAACTTATAATTTTTAAATTAAATGTTTTAATCAAAAATTAAAAAAGCTATAGTTTATATTTTATAACAGTTTATTAATAAATAATAAATTTAAATTTATTGCAAATATATTTAAACAAGTATTTTTATTAACTTATTTTTTATTGTAGTTAATAGTTCTGTTGTTTTAAAAAATCTATTAACAGCTGTAGCTAATTTAAAAAAAGCTTAGTAAATATTTGTTTTTAATTTAATACTTGTTTTAACTATTTAATTTTTTTATATTATTGTTATTTTTAATATAGTTTATATAATTTAGCTATTAAAATAAATCGATTTATATTATATATTATTTAAGTTTTTTAAAAAAATAATTTAAACTGTTGCAATAAATTAACAATTAATAGTAATTTTTTAGTTTTAATTTTAACTTGTTTTTTTATATACTATAGTTTAAAAAATTAAAAATTGTTTAAAAGTTTTTTGAAATATTTAATGTTTTATAAATTAAATATTATATTATATATAATTTATATTAATAATAATGCAAAAGTTTTATAAAATTTAATTATTTTTTGTTTAATTAAAAAAAAATTATATATTGTTTATATTTGTTTTATTATAATATATATATATTGTTTTATATTAGTAAAATAAATATTATTGTAAAATTAAATAAACTAAATTTAAAATATATTAATATTGTTGATAATGTTGCTTTTATAAAATAAACAGTTTGTTTGATTTAATTTTCGAAGTTTTTTGTTTAATATTTTTAAGTTTATATTTTTATTTTTTTTTTGTTTATAAACAAGTTACAAATAATCAATAATTATTAAAATAAATATTTGTTTTAATATAAAACTATAAATAGTAATTAGTTAATTAACATTAAAAATATTAGTAAATATAAAATTAAAAAATGTAAAAATAAAAAATATAAAATTAGAAATATTTAAGTTAAACTATTTATTAAACTATTAAATATTTGTTAAATTGTTGTTTACTTATTTAATATTTTTTTTTTTTTTATTAAATTAATAAATATTTGTTAAATTGCTGTTTTTTTATTTAATATTTATTTCTTTTTTATTTAATTGCTAAATATTTATTAAATTACTGTTTATTTATTTAATATTTATTTCTTTTTTATTAAACTGTTAAATATTTATTAAATTATTATTTTTTTATTTAATATTTATTTCTTTTTTATTTAATTATTAAATATTTATTAAATTGTTATTTTTTTGTTTAATATTTACTTTTTTTTTATTTAACTACTGAATATTTGTTAAATTGCTATTTTTCTGTTTAATATTTACTTCTTTTTTATTTAACTGTTGAATATTTATTAAATCGCTATTTTTTTATTTAATATTTACTTTTTTTTTATTCAACTGTTAAATATTTATTAAATTGCTATTCTTTTATTTAACATTTACTTCTTTTTTATTAAACTAGTTATTATTTAATAGTTTAATATTTAACAAAGTATTAACTACTTATTTAATATTTGACTTTTTTTTAAACTAGTTTTTGTTTAATAGTTTAATATTTAATAGTTTACTATTTATTTATTTAATATTTGATTTTTTATAATTAAAAAAATTGAAATTAAAAGTTTTAATAATAGTAAGCTTAATATTAATAAAATAAAAGCAAAAACAGTAACAGTTAAAAAAAATAAAAATAGTATTAGCTGCTTTAAAAATAAAAAGCTTAAAGTTTATTAAAGTAATAATAAAAAGTTTAATACTAGTTAAAAAAAAGTTAAAAACAATTAAGTTAAAATTAAAAAATATAAATTTACAAATTTAAAAGTTAATAGTAATAAAAAAACATTAAATATATTTACAATATAGCATTTTGAAATAATTAATTAAAATTAATATAAACGTTATATTGTATTATATATTAAATAATAATATAAAATATAAATTAATATAATAAAGCAATAAAAAAAAAAAACAATGATTAAAAAGCTGTTGTAATATTTTACAAAGTTTTTTTATTGCAATTTTTAAATCAAACTTAAAAAATGTTAAAAAAATAAAAAATAATAACAAAATTAAAAACATTGTAATAGCAGTAAATTAAAAAATAGAAAAAAAAAAAAACAGAGCTATTTTTTTAAAATAAATATATATTTTAAAAAAACTAAAATATTTATTTTTAATATAATTATAAAAATAAGTTTAAAAATAGTACGCTTTTATTATTTACTTAAAGTTATAAACTTAAAATAAAACTAATACATTTTTGCTATTTATTTAAAATTGTAAACTTAAAATAAAACTAGTACATTTTTGTTATTTACTTAAAATTATAAACTTAAAATAAAACTAATACGTTTTTATTATTTATTTAAAGTTGTAAACTTAAAATAAAACTAATACACTTTTGTTATTTATTTAAAGTTGTAAACTTAAAATAAAACTAGTATATTTTTATTATTTATTTAAAGTTGCAAACTTAAAACTTATATACTTTTATTATTTGCTCAAAGTTGTAAATTTAAATAAAAATAGTATACTTATACTATTTGCTTAAAAATTACAATTTATAGCTTAAATTTAAAAATTTTTAAATATTTTAATAATAAATTTTATAAAATAAAACAGAAATATATATAAATTTTTTTTTTTAATAATACAAAAAAAGTAACTATATATAAAAAACTTTTAATAATTTAAATACTTTTAACAAAAAAATTTCTTGTTATAATATAAAAAAAAATAGTTATATATATAAGAGATTTTTTTAACTTGAAAAAATTTCTACTAATTTAATACTTTTAATAATAAATTAACAAAAAAATGTTTTGTTAAAAAGTTTTTTTTTAATTATTAAATATTATATATTATTAATATAGCTAAAAAATTAAAAAGTATAATAACAAAAGTTATAAACTTTTATTGTTAAATTATAATATAAATTAGTTTTTTTAATAATAATATATATATTGTTTTAATATTACTAATACTATTTTTTAATTTTAAATAGCTGTTTTTTTTATGTTTATTTAATATATAGTATAATTTTGTTTTGTTTTAAATTTTATATTAACTTTTTAAGCTAAAAAAAAAAAGTTATATTTAAAAAAACTATTGAAGTAATTTTTTTATTTATAGTTTAAACTATAGCAAATAATAATTAATACTTTTATATATTTATAAATTAATTATTTTTTAATATTATAATTAAATTTTTTTAATAAAAATTAAACTATAAAATAAAGCTATAATAAAACTAAAATTAATTAAAAAATATTTATTAAAAATTATAACTTAATATATTATTTTAAAAATATAAGCTTTTTAATTTTATTTTAAATATTTTATACAATTAATTAAATTTAATATTTTGTTTAAATAAACAGCATTATTAATATAAAAAGTTTTTTAAGTTTACTATTAAAAAATAGTTATAAATTGTTATAATTAAAACATTAAACTATTATATAATTAATATTATAAAATATAACTTTAATATTAAAAATTTATTTAAATATAGTTTTAATTTTTAAAGTAAGTTTTAATTTATATTATAGTGTTTAATTATTTATTAAAAACTTAACTAATTAAATTCGATATAATTATATTAAATAGCTTTTTAAAGTTGTAAAACTTGCAAATTATTAGTTATTAATAAAACATTTTAAAAAACTTTTATAGCTATTTTTTGTTTTTATATTTATATAATAGCAGCAAAAATTAATAAAACAATAATTTAAACTGTATAAATAAAATTATAAAAATTTAATTTGTTAAAAATTAATTAATAAACTTTAATATTTAAAAGTCGATTTTTATACGATTTTTTTTTATATAAAGCTATAAAGCTTTTTAATAACTAAACAACTTTTGTTATTTAAAGTAAAAAATCGATATATTTGTTAAAATAAATAATTTTAAATATTTTAATTGTAAAAAATAAAAAATAAAAATAAAAAACAAAGTTAAAAATAATTTTAAATATAGTTTAATTAATAATAAATAAATAAATATATTTAAATTTAAATTAATATTTTAAATTTTAAAAATATATTTTATAATTTTAAATTTGTTTGTTTTTTCAAATAATAATATAATATAAATAGTTAAAAATATATTAGTTTTTAAAATAAAATAAAACAATAAAATTTTAAACTTAAATTTAAAACAATATATATAAAAAAATAAAATAATAGTTTAATAAATAAATATATAAAAAAATATAAATATAATTAAATATAATTAAGTTTTTATAAAAAGTTTAATAAATAAATGTTTAAAAAATAAAAAATAAAACAATAAAAAAACAATTTTTAAATATTTTAAAATAGCTTAAAAAATTGTTGTTTTAAATATATGCTTTATTAAAAGCTATATTATAAAAAGTTCTATATTAAGTAATTTCATTTTAAAAATTTTCGCTTTAAAATATATTGCTTTTAAAAAAATCACTTTAAAAAATATTGCTTTAAAAAATATCGCTTTAATTATTTTAATTTTATAAACTATTTTGTTTTTATTTCTAGTTTTTTTTAGCTTGTATTAATTTTTAATAAAACTATATAATTGTTTAAATTTTAAACTGCTAAAAAAATAAAGTTTTAATAGAAAATTTAATATTTTTTAAAATTTGTTTATTTAAAATTAAACGATTTATTTAAATTTTATAAACTTTTAAACTTGTTTTTAAAATAACTAAAGTATAACAGTTTAAAATTTTGCTAAAAATAAATGCTTTTAAAACTAAAAGCTATTTTATATATTAAATATAATTAAATATATTATATATTAACAATAAACTATAAAAAACTAAAATATAATTTTAACAATAAAGTAATAATATTATAAAGTTTAAATAATAAATATTTTATATATAAGCTAAATTTAACAAAAAAGTTTATAAATTAATATATAATTTAATTATTTTTAATATTTTAATTTTTAACGTTGTTTTATTTTTTAATAGCTGCTTTATAATTACTATATAAAAACTATAGTATATTTTAAATATAATATCGATAAATTAATAAAATATTTTATTTTTTTAATTGTTATTAAACTATAAAATTAAAAAATTAAATTTGTTGTTATTAAAAAGTTATAACTTAAAATATTTAGCTAATAAACTAATATTTAAAAAAAACATTTAAAATTGTTTAACAAAATTTATACAATAATTTTATTTTTTTTTATTTAAAACAAAAAAAGCTTTAGTAAGATTTGCTTTATTGAAATAAATATACTAGCAAATAAAATTTGCTTAAATAGCATTAAATATATTTATATTTAATTTTATAATTAAAAAAATAATATAACTATTAGTTTTAGCTCTAATTTTTATATTGCTTGTTTTACTATAGTATATATATAGTACAAATAATACTAAAGCTTATATTTATTAATTAAAACTAATAAAAATAATTGCTAAATAAATAATTTGTTTATATATATATATTAACTCTTTTGTTGTTAAAAAAGTCGAAAAAACGTTATATTTATATATAGCAAAAAATATTATATATATTATTGCACTGTTATATTTACTAAAATAAATATAAAGAATTTTATAAAGTAGTATATATATTAAAAATTTTGTTACTAGATTTATTTTTATTACAAAAAAAATATAAACATTAAAATATAATAAATAAATAAACTAAAATAAAACAATATAATAAACATTTTAAATAAAGTTTAATAGTTATAAAATTTAAATATAGCTATTAATGTTATATATAATATATAATATATTAAAATTAGTCGAGTTTTTTATATTTAAATATATTTTAGCCAAAAATTGGCTATTTATAACTAACGATTTAATTATATCAAATAAATTATATATATTAAAAAAATTAATAAAAAAAAACGTTATAAATTATATAAAAAACATATTTGATTTTTAAAAGTATAATTTACTAAATATTTATTAAAAACAGTTAGTAAATAAATATTTAATATAAAATTGTTTAAAAAGTATTTAATATAAAATAGCGTTAAAAAGTATAATTTAATATTAGTTGTAAACTGCTAAATACTATTATTAAACTAAATTACTTAGTTTAAAAAAAAATATCGATTGTTAATATATTAGCTTAAAGTTGAAATATTATAACTATAAATATAAAAAGTTTAAATATAAAAGTTTTTAGTATAAAAAACAAAGCTATAATAAAAAACAAAATAAAATATATAAACAATTTAAATATTAAAATATAAAAAACTTTAAATTTATTTTAATAGTTAAAAATAAATAAAAAACTAAATAACAAATTAACTATTGTTTAATAACTAACAAATAAAGTAACTGTTAAAAAAATCGTTATTATTGTTGTTGTTATTATTTTGATCTAAATTTATATCAAAAAAAAAAAAAAAATATAAAAAAAACAGAAAATATAAAAAATATAATAATTTATTGTTAAATTTAATATTAAAATTAAAATTTATTATAAAATCAAATGTTATTAAAAATAAACATTTTTTAATTAGTTAAAAAAAAAAAAAGAAAAAAAAAAAAATATATACTAAATAAATCGTTGTTTAAATAAAAAAACAGATTTAAAAAATCCATTAAACTAATTATTAAACAATTATAATAAACCTAAAGCTATTAAAAAAACTAAAACAATAGTAAATATTAATATAAAATTAAAAAAATAAAAGTTAAAATTAAAGTTAAAAATAAGCTTAAGTTTTAAAAAAACAAAATAACAGCAATATTTAATATAAAATTAAAAAAACAAAAATTAAAATTAAAATAAAATTAAGTTTAAAAACTATTATAAAAAATATAAAACGGCATATATAAAATATAATAAAATAATAAATAATTATAATTTGAAATTATATTTTATAATATAATAAAAACAAATATTTTATATAATATATAGTTAATATAGATTTATTATAATTAATATTTAAATATTAGCTATAAAATATATTAAAAATAGTATAAAAAATTATTAAAAAAAGTAATAAAATAAATAAACTATTAATTATACTATATAATATAAACAAATAAAACTAGTACTTTATATTAAATAAAATAATATATATAAATAAACTAGTTATATATAATAAAAATATTAAAACTAGTGTTTATATAATTTAATATATAAAAATATAAAACTTGCTTTATTAAATATTTATATTAAGTCAAACTTGTAACAAAAGTTTGTAATAAAAGTTTATAATAAAAATTAACTATAAATTTATTAAAAAGATTAATATATTAAAAATATTAAACAAAATATATTTTTATAAATAATAACTATATAAATAAAATAATATAAAAAATAATAGTATAAATATTTTAAATAATAAAGCTAGCAAAAACAAAAATAAATTAATACTTATAAATAATATAATAATATAAATATTTAAAACTTTATATAGCAATATATAAATATAAAAAAAGTATAAAAATATAAAAAGCTAAAAAGTTATATTATTATATTAATATATAATATAATATATTAAAAAAATAAATAAAAATTTAATAAAATTAAAACTTTTAGCTATATAAGTTAATAAATTTAAATAAAACTATAAACTAATTAAATAATTATATATTAAATAATTAATTTATAAATTAATTAATTTATTAAATTATTAATAAATTTATTAATTTATTAATAAAAAAAATCTTTTTTAAATTTTATAATAAATTATTAAATAATAAATAAAGCTTTAATAATTTTATTAATTTTAAATAATTTTATATGTTTATATTTTAATGCTATTATTTTAATATTTATATTTTAATGTTTATATTTTAATATTTTTATATTTTTATTTTTAATATAGTTAGCTAAGCTTATAAATAAATTTATAAATAAGTTTAGCTTTTTTATACAATAGTAAAATTTATAATTAATTATTATTGTTTAATTTAATAAACTTTGTATAACTAATTAATAAGTTGTAATTTGTTAATTTTTTTGTTTAAAAAGTAATTGCTATAAAAAAAAAAAAAAGTATTAAATATTGTACAAAAAAAATTAAATAATATCGAACAAAATATTAGTTTATATAAAACTATATTTTAAATATATATATTTAAACAGTTTTTGTTTATTTTTATTTTTTTTTTTTTTTTTTTTTTTTTTTATATTTATTTTTTTATTTTTTATTATTTATATATTTTTATTTATTTTTTAATTTATTTGA